>DWON01003967.1:0-17051 GCA_018251015.1 Phocides pigmalion okeechobee | reverse complement strand
AAGTTCTATTTAAGGATGGACGCGGATGCGTTCCTACTCTTGAGGACTAAGATGGTCGCCTCAAATAATGTGTATCCATGGCATAATAGCATGGTGGACTACAGCCTAAACCTGGATTATTCTAAGGAGATTACCGAAGCCCAGCAGTGGGAAAGTAGGAGTGGGTTGATGATTATAAATGATTGACTAATAACTTCAGAAATAAACATCAACAGAACATTTTTGCGGGCATATGAAAATTATGACTCAAAAACATTAGTTACGTCATAAAGCCATAATAAATAATTTCCTGTGTAAGGTTACATCAGGTTGTGCTAATAGATGTAGCCTTAACGAATTTATAATAAATAAATTTATATCTACATATAAACAAACTTTATGTGTATGTCTGTATTTGGTCATATTTATAGACCAAATACAGAGCATAGCATAGCATAGCATAAATCATAAAAATCCTACCTATACTCGTACCAGCATAGGTGGCCGTGGAACAATTCTTGCGTTTAGGTTAGAGAGATGTAGTTGCAGACAAAATTTACAAACAAGGCCACATTCCTAGTACTGAGGAGTAGCAACGCATCTACGATTATCATGTTATCGGGACGTACGTACGACCTCATAATTTGAGTTCTATATGAGATTAACCATTTAACATCCGTTGGTCAGCGTGGTGATTTAACACGTGAACCCGTGAGTTGTCTATACATATAAATAAAATTTGAATTTAAATTTGAATAGTATAAAAATAGCTTTTTAAAGAGTGCAAGTGTATATGAAGGTATGTATGGTACAATATATTAAAAACAATGCAATTTTTCTATTTTTTTCCGTCTATTTGTTTATTCCGAGTAATCTCCGAAACGACTGGACTGTTTTTGACAGGATTTTAACTGACTGGGCTGATGTTATGACGAGTAAAACAGGCTACTTTTATTTTAGATTTTTTATAAAAAATATATTAGAAAAAATATAATATCTTAGTAAAAGTCTCGGGCGCAGCTAGTTATACGTAAAATTGTACCATTGAGTTATAAGGTCGTATAAAATAGATGATATTTATATAGGTGAACCATTAAATCAATATGTAATTAAATTAAATTGTTATGTCCTTCAAAACTGCCAGGAAATGCCGATGTATGTCATAATCTCTACAAGTATTGAATTGAGAACCATGCGCTATTTTTACATATCTGTTGTGCTTCTCAGCATTGTTTCTATTTTAAACTTTCGATAAAATCTCTGTTCTCAGAAGTAGTAGTATCATTCACACATTTTAAAAAGAAAAGTAAGGACATGCATGCGACCCGTTTTAAGGGGCCACTGCAGCTCCTTAACATAATTATACAACCTTATATAGGACCCAAATCCAATCAGAGCCAAACCTACGTACACGTTACAAGTCCTGAGGACTATGATGTACCCTCGTTTTTAAGTGAAGCCCGCATCTGCAGCTCTCTAAGCGAAATGTAAGAGCTATTTCTCGATAAATTATAGAGCGACGGTGGTATTTCCCCTGTCGAACTATAGTTCTATCACCTCTATGGATATCGATATTGAGTTGATATTGTATTCTAATAAACCATGCAGCTCTATGTCAATCCTATATTAGGAGTAAATCTATGAAAGAAATAACAAACACATACAAATTTTCAGCTTCACTTTACTCTTACCGTCTCCTTTAAATCGCCTCAGAGGTGCTCACTTATACTATACAAAGAACCTTTATGCATAATGTCAGGTTTCTAGGTTCAGCGGTGTCGGCTCCCATGTTCTTCTTCTTCACTGGGTTAGTCAGCGATCTTCCTCTTTTATAGGTATATAGAACTAGCGGCCCATCCCAGCTTCGCTCGGATGATAGAGTTTATATTTATTTACATTATTTTTATTTCATACATGCATCTAGTCATTACCTAGTTACAAAAACTAATTGTTAGACACATCTTTTTAGAATAACGATTAAATTACTTTTTTATTATTATTAAATTTAACTATTTAATTTCTCGTCCAATTTAAGTAATTTAAACACAATTTAAAAAAATAAGGTATTGTGCACCAAAACATTCCTCGAGAGAGATTCCTCGTGAGAAAATTCATCCAATACTTTTTAAGTTTATCATGAAGACACAGACATACGCGACGGGGGACCATGTTTTATAATATTTAGAGAAACATTTTGATAAGTTAATTACATTAAACTCACTGTCATAATATTTAAGTACCATTGTTTATAAATACTTAGCACGCCTACCATTTACCTGTAAAGCGACCTCACAGTCAGACTACGAACAAACAAACATGATAAGTTAAGAATACAAACACCTCATAAAAAGGATGCGTATAATATTTATTAAAGCCTACATTTATGAGTGGTAGAGTAAAGACGACCTCCCAAAAGTTGTTGCTGCGAGCCAGTCTAATGTTACTTATCTTAAACTACATAATTCAGTGTACTTGGTGCCATCAAAATTGGTTTGAACGAACGCCATCTATTGATAGTAATGCGAAGTTTTAATTTCCTTACAAGATTACCAATTTACAAAATGGCAAAATTATATACAGTGTTAAGTTTGATCGACGCCGATGCGATGAGAGGGTTGATTTATATTTCGCGCAGGGAATTGAGTTTGCTATTCAACGTGGGAATGCGGCTAGCGTTCGTGGCCTTCTGGAGGCGGCGATCTCAATTTTCTGGAGTAGCAACACATCTACACACGATTACAGACAGTTAATGTTTGAGGTTGGTTACCTAAACGCTTGTTTAATCTTATAACTTAACACTTTGATTGCGGCGTTCGTATATTTGTACGGTCGCTTTGCGGAAGACGGCATTAAACTGTAGCTAATTTCTCTCGACTGAAGATACGCCGACAATTCACTGAAATTTGTATTTTTTAGCATTTGTGTATTATCTACGAAAACACAGACATAATGTCCATCTCAGTCTTGTAGCGCACGTAAACACAACACTTTTGTTAGGCCATAATCCATAATTTGTACGTACAATGTACAAGCCGCAAGCGCCGCACCGTACACAGCAATGATGTACGTCGCACACAGCAGTGATGATCGTTGCAGGCAAACTGATAAAACACTTCCAAAAATCAGAGCGTGTCATTCAATTTTGGTTACAGCGACATAATATCACTGTTGTACTGCTCGCGTGATGTTATTGATCAATTAACGCACCGTGTTCGGGTGTTTGACCTACATTGATATTACGTAGGCTTTGAGATTGCTTGTTGATTAAAATGTAGCTTAGTTTCATTGTTCATATGTAGAACTTATTACACCAACTGGTTCTTACACGCGATGTGTAATGTAGCTGAAAACAAGTAAACTGATTTGAGTAAGTGTGGAACAATTTGGTTTATCAGTTATGGAATCCATAAATGAAAAATCTATAAATAAGAAATCATTTATTACAATCCATATATGATCCCTCATAATCCGCCGTAAAGCATTACTTGTGTTTCGGTTGAAGAGGTGCGGTCGCTGGCTACACTTTGAAGCGAGGCGACGATCTTAGTCCTCTGGAGTAGCAACGAATTCGAGCTCAGATAAGATTTCCATCGTGTTTGTTGTTATATGTGGATATCTATGGGCTGCGACTACTTAAGATCAGGTGATTTGCATGCTCGTTTGCTACTCTTCTTACAAAAATAAACAAATTAACAGACATACAGAACTTTTTTTGAACGTCAATAAACTTTCACCGACTCGTAACGTGTTTCGTTTTCGAAAAGACGCTGCAAAAGAAACGAAAATAAAAATGGAATTCTATTTTCTGTGTAATTTATCGACCAGGAACATCTGAAGTCAGTAAGATTGTTGCATCTCGTCAGTAATGTCATCATATGATGATAATGCCTACTTAAATAATTATTATGTATGTTTATCTGTAAGGTCTTGTATGTTGCATATGCCTAGTTTTCTCAGTATAAAGCCTTGTCCTGACCGAAGGCGAGTTACGATGAAAATGAATGGAAAAATAGGTGATACCTTTAAGAAGGAGTTTCTTTACTAATTGAAAAAATATCTTAGATATTAACTTTATTAATAATAAATAACAAATATTAGTAGTGATAACCTAGCTATTGCGTTCTCTCATACGGATGATTAAGGATCAAATTTGTGGTATGCATATCTAAATTTACATATATTTTGTATATATAGTATTTATATGTTGCATTATTCTATATATTTCTTTTTCTATTTATTTATATATTGCATTATTAAATCTTTGGAATTCTCGACATTTCTCTACAATTATATGCAAGCATTATACATACAACCTTTTTCTTGAATAACTATGGTTATGAAAGTGGTAGAGCCGTTAGAGCTCGCCCGGGGCGGCACCACCTCCACACTCATAACCCGCCGCCACAGCTTAAAATTTCAACACTACGGTTTAGAGAAATCATTGTAAATGAAAGACAAACCAATGCAATTATTATATAGGAGTAAAAAAGACAATACTAATCTCCTTATTCTGTTCAATGTCAAATTTTAACGTTACTGGCCACCAAATATTTATATCAATTTTACTAATTTTTGAATGATTTTAATGGATGTAATTTTATTCCATAATTAATGTATCTATTTAACTGTTTAGTATTTTGATTCATTGGTGTTATAAAACGTGTATTAGGATTGTTACGGAAGATTGTTTCCGATTCAGAAAATTCGGAACTTCCGATTTTTCAAACTTAGAAATCGGAAGTCTTCGGAGGAGTTTTTCCAATGTACAGCGGCTGTAGGTAACGCATAAGAACTTGCTGTAAGGGAAATGCCACTCTGTACTTGTTTTCTGACGATTAGCTACTCTTTAAATTGTTATTGTTTGCAATTAAGTAATTTGTTTAATTTGTACGTTTTTAATATCTTGTGCCTGCACGCTGGTTTGGTACCCATCTATACACATAACTAAAATCGGAATGTCTGTTTGTAATATTAAAATAACAGCTTTTTATTAAATGCGTATGTATACACGGTACAACTAACAAAATAACATTTTTTACCATTTTTGTCTGTCTGTTTGTTCTGGCTAATCTCTGGAACAGCTGTACCGATTTTGACGACACTTTCATTGACATATAGCTGATGTAAGAAGTAGTAACTTAGCTTAGCTATTATATAAAATAATGATAACGCGGATTACGTCGCGGGCACAGCTAGTCTAGCATAAAAAACATAGTCCAGTATGAGAATATCAACGGTTAGCCACAATGCGATTACGAGTGATCCTTTTACACATTTCCTCTTTTAATCGCCTCTAGCTACCAGTCGTTGGTGGGACAATGTGTGCCTAATGTTGTTGTAGCGTAAACAGTAATTTATAAGATAAATATGGTTTCCGTTACTTGCATATGATTCCAGTTGTGTCGGGACCTTGATTTTCTAAGCGGATGTACATAGGTTCGATTTCCCGCGCGTAAGATTTATTTATTCAGTCATAATTATCACTTTAACTTAGAACAAAGAACTATTAACCTTTTGTAATATTAATCACGGTTAATTGTTATTAAATAAATAATAACAATTATTTTTAGTCGACTACGGTGAAGCAAAAGGTTTATGATTTTAGGTTATTTATTCGTGTATAGTCAAAGTTTCCATCTTAAATCGAAAATTAATTTATGGATTTTTACTTAATATCGCCGCGGAATTCTACATTTTACTACGTAACGGGTACTAACGATTTTTAATTGCCGATATTTTGAACCAGTTGTATGGCTCGTGGTCACGGTTAAAATTGCCCTCGTAAGTAATCTTGAGTACCCGGTACAAACTAAAGAGCTTCATGGAATTTGATAAACAAAGTATCGTTGGATGTGCCTTAATTTTCCACGTTCAGTAAAATCAAAAATCAAAATCAAAATATTTTTATTCAAAGTAGATTCTTTACAGAGTTCTTTTAACGTCAATAAACTACCACTGACTCGTAAGGTGTTTCGTTTTGGAGAAGAGTCGGCGAAAGAAACTCTAAGTAGTTCAATAATTCCAATCTAAATGGTATTATTTACAAATAAACCCACATTAAACATAGAGTTCTAGGTGGTAGAGCTACTGGGGTGGACCAACGGCGTCTTCACATTTCGTCGTAAACCAGTTATGTTTCGGTTGGAGAAGTGCGGTTGGAGAGTAAATTTACAAGCGAGCCAAACATCTGCTCAGATGTTATTCTTAAGGACTACCTCACCTCGTTGACACTCTTGAGGAGTATCTGAAGTGCAACGCATCTGATAAAACTCAAGTTCTATTTGATATTGGATGGAGATATCCATGGTCAGCTGCGACTACTTAATATCAGGTGGCCTGCACGCTCATACGCTGCTCTTAGGTAAAAAACGTTGAAAACATGATTTAATTATAATTATGACGAGCACCGTAATAATCAACATATAATTCCTTGTTCAACCGTTGTTATTTATGACATATTTATGTAAATAAGTCTTTTTGTGATCAGCGTGGCATTAAGGAGCAAGTTTTCATTGTATATATCACATTATTAAAAATAACCTGTGACAGTTTCTTTTTTCTTTCATGTTTTACTAGAGCTATTATATTTATCTTTTATATTTATTTCTTTTTAGCTGGGTGCAGGGTGAGAACCGCACATGTTACTTTTATCAACTTATTTTAGCGGAATCTTAATCCGAGACCTTAACTTGATTAATTTTTATAGGTTTTATTTATTTATTTATTATTTTTGAATCAATCAGGTTGGTACAAAAGGCGAGCTTTATGCTAAAAGCATTCTGCTTTTGAGTCGTGCAGAAAAGTGGTACAAGTTAAACAGAAATAAACAGAACTAAAGTAAATAAATTATAATAATAATAATAGAGATAAGAGTAGAGAAAGCGAAAAGTAAAGGGATATTTAGAAAAAGGATAAATAAAAATATAATAATAAGGTTTGCAGATTTAAAGGGTTATTTAGAGAAAGTATTATTGAAATGTATGATAATGTCGACTTATTCGCGAGCAAACTCGCGGTAAAAAACTAGTCTGATATTTATATTATTTCAAAAAGGACCGATAAAAAAAATAAAAATCCTAATCCATTCCCTACTTCATTTATAACTATTATAACTGATAATGAAAGTGATTTACAAAATTGTTCAAGGGCTTATGGAAATTTTGTATTTGTTTCAATTTGCGTAAACTTAACTGCAATGGACAAGCACGATTTTTATTAATTTTATTGAAAATATTGTACAAAATAAATGAGAATCGTGACTGTAACTTAGTTTGCAAATAGAGAATATTTCAGTTGCTGTGAAATTTATCTGACATTAAATTAAATTTCAGATCCAGTTTTGACAGATACACGAGGAAGGTACATCGTCATAATTCGCTGTGAAGCAACTTGTGTGTTTTGGTTTGAGATGTGCAATTGTTGGCTATACTTAGAGGCGAGGCGATTATCTCAGCCTTCAGCAGTAGAAATGCATTCTATGAACGTCTTCAGATAGCATATCAGCCCTGTTTGAGGTTATATGTGTATATACATGGACTGGTGTGACCACTCTATCATCAGGTGGTCTACATGATCAATGTGTGTCCATGACATCCATCCTAGAGTGCAGCTATGAGAGTAGAAAGTATAATTAAGAGTCTGTACGGCCGGGAATGAAACCCGGAACCGTCTGGGGTATGGTTACGACTGCGTTACGCTGGTCGTAAATTGGTAAATGAAATTATTATGAACATGGAAGATTTCGGAGAATAAAAATATTTATTTTTCCCTAATTTACTTTTTACACTTCATTGTGTGGATACCCGTTGATGTCTTTTGTGGACGCGAAAGACTTAGAAATTTGTGTTGGTAGAGTTTTTTTTGTTTGGTAGGTATTTTTTTTTGTTTAAGTGCATTAAGTAACAGGTTAAATATTAAGACTTTGAAACTAATAATACCTAATATTGCTCTTCTTTAGTAGCATGTAATAAAAAAAAATCTAATTATTAGTTGGATGTAACGACTCTATCATTATAATTTTAAAGAACTCGCGCTAATTTGTACCGGTTTGTATTAATTTACTTACAAAAACGTTCTCAATCACGGTTCACGTTAGGTACTATATACACAAATTTATACGTATATAATAGATACATGATATAAATCGATCAATAATGATCATAGGATCACGTTACGGAAGAAAACCGAACGGGAAATCAAACAGATGAGTCCCGTCTATCAAGATACCGTTTTCAAAAATCGCCGAACGCCCCCACTCTTGAAAAGCGAAGGTTTTATTGCGTGGGGGATCGCGCGCAGGTCAGTCGCCCGCTCGCCGTCGCTAGCGTCGCACGCGTTGCGCGACTGCAGTTTTCCACACGGAAAAATTGTGTCGCGTGTCCCGTTTTCAAAGTGATCAACACCCTGTGAAACACTTACGTGTCAAACTATGGATTATGTGTATGGCGTATAAGTGTGTTGCATGTGTTTTTCTGTACGGCAGCGCTCCCGGTCCACCCTTTGCTGCTGAAACTTCCTAATACGTAAGTGTTTTGTCGATGTAGATATAAAAACTTTTAGGTATAGTAGCTAAAAGGCAGTCTATCCGATGTTTAACGAAAAAGTTATGCTCTACAAACGACATAGTTTCTTTAGTTTATTTTAGTCAAACACTAGAATGATACAATATACTTTTTAGATCATTTTTGAAGACTGACTATTCAAATTATGTCACAGCTTTCGGATTTTTTGCCGCAAACTTATGACTTGTAATGTTAACATTGAGTTATATAGTATAGAATAAATGCGCCGGGCCATTGTGTAACGCCTTACGCAAGAGTATTATGCGAATTTTGAAACTGAAAGTGTTATTGCGAAAGGATTTTTATACAGTAAAGTATTCGAAGTGTTGGAGGTGCTAATAGGTCGCCTAATTAGAATATTCTGAAGGCAGATTGCCTCTTCGCCTGACTGCATTTTAAGAGTTACGAACAACTTCACACATTGACGAGCCGATTTTAATACTCGTTTTATGGCCTTGGATTCTGTTTTCAGTCCTACTTTTCGTAATATTTTAAATTTCAATTAAATAAAAATCAAAAAATAATATAAAATAATTAATAAACATATTAATTAATAAACACATTATTAACAATTAATTATTCAGAATTAATGTAGAGCAAGTAAATTACGCTTGTATATCTCAGCAAATTAATAAGATATATTTATTTATATAATGTGATACCAATAAGCCTTTGTTTTATTGAGGCCAAACATAGTTAAACAAATAATTGCCGGAACACTATGTAGAACAATCTAATTGGTAGCCATTTAAATCGCTAACTGAGCAAATCGATTCCTATTCACAATTCGAATACGTGAAATATCAATATGTTGCATTAGAAAAAAGCCTTGAATATACAAAACAATATAAGGAATGGATATCTTAGACTTGTTTCAAATAATATTAGCAAGTTTAACTTTATTTTTACTGCATTTTAACATTATTATAGAGATTTCTTTAAGTTTTAGGTTAAAAAAGATTTCGTTTAAAACTCTACTTTAAAATGTATATAGTGATATGTGAATCTTAGTTTTATTTAATAAAATACAAAATAGTACCAAATTTTAGCGATTAAAATAAATGTAAAAAGAATATAATATTTTAATAATTAATTTTAATGGAAACGATTGTATTACCTCAATACTAGATTAAGATAACGAGGGTTTAAAATAAACATCATAAAAATGGGAAGTTTGTGTGTTTTTCGTGCACAGAAGAAGAAAACAAATAAATTTCATTTTTACGCTAGTCATAATAGTCGTAGGTCTAGACTACTAATCTCTATCTCTACTATACTATCTAATACTCTATCTCTTATGTTATTCGAGATAATTTTGGTTATTTTAAACATCTCTTTACACATGTATTGACATGTCCCCTGTAAAGACAACAAATTCATTGAATAAAAATAATATTTCATATATTACAGCAGCATAGGCTTGTATTCGAAGGTTAGCTAATAGTGGTTATTTAAAGATAACTTGGCACATCTATTGATTTACTTCTATAAAATTTCAGACACAATCGTTTGGTAGTTAAGTCGATTTTTATGGTTCGTGTTGCTTCTAAATAAAGATACAACTACGAATCTATACATATAATCAAACTGTTAGTGAGCTATGTTTGAATTCAACATTTTAGGAATAATGTTATTCCAATACATTTTATTATGTAAGGGTTTTTGACGAATAGCGCTTTTTATTACCAATATTTCTAACCAGTTGCATGGATCGTGATTGCGGCGTATTAAAATATATTGACTCGAAATATCGGTAATAAAATCGTGAAGCTTGAGTATCCATTACGTACATAGATGATATAAGTCTAAAATTGTATGTTATTTTAATAGTTATCGTTGTATATACGGAAATAAATATACAATTTATTATCTTTATTTTATTTCTAACAATTTACATTATAATTATGACTTTTGTCTGTCTATCTGTCTCTCTATTACCGAATCATGCAGAAGCTACTTATCCAATTTTAATGAAATCTTTATTATTTTGTAGACTTCAGTGAGGTCGTATTTAAAATACAGTTCAGAATAAGTAGGGTTCAGTATATGAGATTGCCCAAGTATTTATCTTTTCGTTCGTCATATATATATTTTATATATTTATTTTTTATTATACCAAATGCAAAAAAGGTGCATAAAGCGGACTTAGTGGGCCAAGCATTATCTACCAATTAACCTCGGGCAGTAAACTTCTGTCCTTTTATCTGATTAATCCTAAAATAACGTTTATTCTGTAATTTCTTTGCATATCATCTGTTTTTTACTTTAATTTGATTGTAATAATTTGACGAACAGGATTAGTGTACTTAATTTCACACTTTCTTGAATTTAATGATATTTTCATTGTAATTTTTTGCATTTTTACATGACGCCGTTGTTCATAATTGTATTGGCATTTAGAGGTTTAGATTAAAATGCATCGTCAATTTTGCGTAATATTAATTCAGTCAGTTGAAGTCACGGGCACAGCTTGTGATTCAAAATCTGTCTGGTGTCTGGACAAACCAGTAGCGCAACCTCTGAACTATAAGTGTCCAAGTGGATCGAAAGGCCAATTTTCTTCCGAAGGTTAGCTCTGAACGATCTTGTTTAAATATTTAAGTATTACGACTGGTGTCAAGCGGATTCTAGTCTGTTTGTTCGTTACATCATTCCTAATGGGGTTTAAATTATTTTTGACGTGTCGCGTAATTAGAAAAACCTAATGAACGTCCGCGTTAGAATGTTTAGAGAGTGTTAGATAATTCACGTTGTGCGTTGTGTTATATTGTAGAATTTTCTTGAAACTAAATAATTCTTTTATCGTTATAATATTATTATATCAATTTGTGTTTTATATTGTGAAAGAGTAAGAAACGGATACGCAGGCCACCTGATGTTAAGTGGTCACTGCAGTCCATGGACAACCACGATCAATCTCAAACAGAACAGAAGTTCTATTTAGGGACGGATACTTTAGGACTAAGAAGGTCGCCTCCAATAATGTGTATCAGGCAACCACAATACATGAAGAACATGTCGCTTTACGGCAGGTTATGAGGGTGGCGGTGGTGCAGCCTCGGGCAAGCTCTAACGTCTCTACCACCTTTTAAACTATAAAGAACAGAGTAAGAAGTTGATATAAAAATAATTTATAGGAAACATTTAACATATTTTTGATTTAAAATAATATAATGCACTTAATGATGGTGTCATAGCTATAAATTATAAGAGAATGTAATTTGAATAAACAAATCCATTAATCATCTTGGAAATTCGTATGAATCTTTTTATAGTATTTTAAAAATAAATGTCGACATTTGGTGGATGAAAATATGTGTTACTAAAGATTAAAAAATATATATAACACGGTTAAAGAAGTTTTACTGAGTACATATAAACTGAAATAAAAATGCGTGCACTAGGAATTATACATTTCAAGTGATCAAAAATAAATTAATTTATGAGAAATAATTAATATTAAAATCAGACACAACGTAGGATCCTAAACATTAGACGATCATGGCCAAAATATTTTAATATTTTTGTTTGTTTGTTTGTTTATTTATTTATTTATGTAAATATTAAAATAGTACAACCATTTTATGTTAATATTTAAATTTTATTTTATAGCTCTATATGTATATCGTGGAGCGATCGATTCTTTAGTCGTATGAAAGTACTAAGTGAAAAAAGTAACATTGTGAATTTAAAATGTGGTAAATTGTCATATACAATATAATAATAACAGTCATTTATTTGTCACAACAATATATACATACATACTTAAAAACTAGACATGGTTTTTAGATTCTTGGTTTTATATTGCAGATGATTTGCTTAAACTTAAACACCTTGGATTCCCTTTGGTTGTAAAAAAAATCCGGAAAATTGCGTAATAATTAGCATGTCAAATAAGATGATGGCTCAGTTGGCAATAATTGGCAATTGAATGTTGCTGTCTTCAGCATAAACTAACTTCATTGTGTGTACATCAGCGCACGTAACTTTCGTTGCATCGTCAAAATACTCTATGATCGTTTTTTACCTAACATGCCGTAACATGTTTAACATAAAAAAATAGTTTTCAGGAAAATATTTGTATTAAATGTTATTTATATATATAATAATTTTAGCCGTTTTATGCCTTAAAAGAACACGGAATTTAAAAATTAAAAAAATACGTAAAAATATATTAAAATTGGAAAAATATTTTATGACATATTTAAATTAAGATTTTCAAGGACATTAGGAAGAAAACATTAGGAAGGGAAAGATATTTTTGCTTAATTCATAATTTTTCAATACACATTCACTAAAAATATTATGTTTGTTTAATCAATAAAAACGATACCTTGCCATCTAAATGACATTGAAGGGATCGATTTCAAGACAACAATTAATATATCATATGTTTAATTATCAAAACCAACAAGTGGAAAATTATAAGAATCTGTCAAGATGTGTCTTCCTATATACTAATATTATAATACTCGTACATACTTTGCCACAATTTGGCTTATCTTACATGTTATTTATGTGTAGCAAACGAGCATGCAAACCACCTGATAATAAGTACACTCAGTCCATAGACTTCCACCACGTACAACCACATACACGACTGAAACCCTATCTGAGCTCGATCATATGTAGATTTTTTTTATTATGAAAGAGTATGGAACGAGCATGCAGGCCACCCGATGTTAAGTGGTCACTGCAGCCCGTGGACAACCACGTCCAATCTCGAATAGAACAGAAGTTCTATTTAAGTATGGACGCGGATGCGTTCCTACTCTTGAGGACTAAGATGGTCGCCTCCAATAATGTATATCCCGCAACCACACCTCTCCAATCGAAACACAATACATGAAGAACATGTTCATTTACGACGGGTTATGAGTGTAGCGGTAGTGCCGCCTCGGGCGAGCTCTAACAGCTCTACCACCTATAAAAGATTTATTAATAAATACAATATGCATATTTATATACATATTGTATTTATTATAGATGTTTACTGCTGTAACCTGTAGTGTCCGCATCTATTTGAATACAATTTAATAATAATACTAAGTTGATTTGCAGAAAAACTGTTTCTTCTTTTATTGAAAATTACGCTTACAGTTACATTTACATTTTCAAAATATTTTTATTTAAAAATGATCAAATAATTTAGCTGACGGCCAAAAGTTGCTATAATTTCTTCTTACTGCGCCTATACGAGAAAGAGAATGTCTAGTGCGAGAAAAGACCAGTTCCCAGCTGTGGGAATAACAGTTAGTCTGTATTTATAGTCAGTGTAATAGTTTTTGAACATAATTAATATTTATAATGATTTTAATGCCCAATGTCTTATGCAATAATCATTAATTGATAATAAATTAATTAACAAGCATCAATATTTTGATATTAATTCATTCATTATGTTTATTTATATTTAACGTATTACGTATGATTCTTGACGACGGGAGACTAAGATTTGCTCTTCGTTATGTTTGTTAGTTAATTCAAATATGCGTAAGGTTAATTAGGTTTGCTATCACGTGGAAGCCTTAAGGCTTTGACGTGTGATGTGCTTTATAACAATGATGTGCTAAAAACAAAATTGAATGTTTATTTAATACACTTTTTTGACTTTTATTGACATACATGTAGAGTTATGGGCTATACTAAATATTGATGACATTACCGGCAGATTTGCATTACTATACTATACTATATATACTGTACTATATTGTTAACTTTTTATTTTATTTTACGGCTAACCTATTTAGCTGTGATAACGAGCTGTTATTTATTAATGATTGATTTAAAAAGAGTGTCGAGAGTTTTTCCGCTAGTTTTTTCTCTCACTTAACCTTAGCCAACAAGGCGTTTGAAGCCGATGTACTGACTTTGCATTGTATCCTTGACATTCGTTAAGTATGTAAATACCTTATAATAAAGCAAAATATTTGAATTTGCAACTGGTTCGAAATATTAGCAATTAAAAATTAAAAATCGGTAACCGTGTGTACCTGGTAAGTAGTAAGATGTATTAATTCCGCGATTATATTTGTTTAAAATCGTATCTGTAGGATTTAGTCTCAGGGAAAACCTGGAGCGAAGATTGTTTACGGACATGTCGACATGCGCTTAGTGGGGACCTTTGCAATACATGGTTGTACAGTAGTACAATATTTGTATATAATATTTGTCTTTATGTTGTACTGACTGTATTTGTGTTATTTACGCCATATTGTTTTCAACATTGTTACACTAATGGATTTTTAATTATTGATATTATTATGTACTGCTGTACACTATGTTCACATAAACAGATTTTTCTTTCTTTACATATATTCTGTCTGTGCGTGTGTTATTAAGTCATAGGAACATTATATTATTCGAATCTCGCGGATATCGTTACGACTAAACTGTTAGCCGTGCCACTAAAAGTTTAGCCGTGACCACGAGCCATGCATCTGGTTCGAAATATCGGCAATTAAAAACGTTAATCATGAGTATTCGTTGTATAGTAAATTAATGTTATAATAGCTAATGTTAGGTTTTTAGAACACGCAAAGGAAGAAGCGAGCACAGTTAGTGGAAGCTTATAATAGATGTATAATTTTTAATAAATAGCTTATTTATAACAAATAGTAAAAAATACTAAAAAACAGGTTATAAAAAATCCAAGTAAAAAAGTATAAATAAGAAAAAAAAGCAATGTAAAAAAGTCTGGGGTGCATAGTGTTAACAGATCACTGAAAACAGCACCCAACGATTTTTTACATTGCAATATTTTTTTAGTTATTGATTTTTTAAGTTGGATTTTTAAAAAAAACGTGTTTTTGTTTTCTTTTAACTATTTATTACTATTTATTTCTCAATTTTTCTTATTATTGCGTTGTCATCGGTCCTTGCACGTGTGCAAAGTTTCAAATTAATCAAATTTTTAGAAACTGAAAAAAAATTCAAAGATTACACCTTACAACCCAAGCATATAAAAGCGTGTAAATAAATTAATAGAGTCAGCGTAAAATTAGATTAAATTTATCACACATTTAAAGTATTGATTTTTGCGGAAATTATGGTAGCATATTTTTAAACATAAAATAAGACATTAATGTTTAAAAACTAATCAAAGTGTATATTATTGAATTCCGTATACATTTAAATATATAATCGGCGTAATGAGAATGGAAATAATAAAAACCAATATAAAATTAAGACTCATCGAGTTAAAATTTCCTATTTCGCAATATTTTAAATATGTTTCTAATTTTTTATGTGTTTTTGATGGTACTGTATTTTTTATATTAAGTTTATTAACTGTAGATTTAAATATAAATATTATACATAATATTATTTTCTTTCATTTGTCATTTTTATAAAAATGTCCGCCTTCGCTGATTTCTGCATCGCCTAAAGGTTGGCTGGTAGAGAATTCTAACATTAATTCCGCCTTTGGTACATCTTTGGGTTACAAAAAAGTTTAAATAGATAAATGTTGCCATGTCAATGATTTTGCGCATTTAACAGATAGCTCTAGTTTATTTTACACGTACAAAGACAACACTAATATCATTGCTTTAAGACGGTACAGAAAAGAAATCCGAACTTGCAAGATCTTTTAATTTAGTACATGTATAATGTACGTAAATATATAAATGAGCTACAATACTATGTTTTTAATCCGTCGTGTCGCTTTTTTATGTATGAATGAAACGAAATATGCCAATTTAAAATTTCAGGTGTGCACATAAGCTCTTTGTTATAAAATTTGGAAAAACTTGAAAATTGAAACCCAAGTAAACGAAGTCACGGGCAGCAACTAGTCATAAAATGTATTCAAGTGATGATTAAGTTATCTGCTTCCTTTCATGTAATGATATAAAATATTATTATCAATTATTCAAATAATCGTATCATTTATTGTTTAAAACGTTTTTTATCAATACGAATTGATCTTATCTGCCAACAATTATCAGTTCGATTGATTTAGGATTTATCACGTACTTAAGAGACTCACACTTTCACATCTTTGTTTAAAGAAATGAAATAGCAAATGATCTTGCAGCCCGGCTGACATTAAGTGGTTATTGCCGTCCATAGAGTTCTATAATCAGCTCTATATAGCTCTATGTATGTTACCGATATTAAACATATAAAGTAGGAAAATATTTTTTTTATGTAACATTTTTAACTAGTAGCTCTAAGGTTTAAGACTTTGTAGCCTGGACACACCTATCCAAAGGTTTATCGTCGAAATAAACCGTTGTAAACCTGTATACATAAATGCGTTTATAATTAAATATATACATGTCGATTTAAGTACAAACTAGGCGACCATTCCAGTCCTCAGCAGCGACGCATCTACGTTTGTAGTCCGATTGGACCTCAATTCTGCAACACGGTTACCTGCACGCTCGTTTGACACTCTTTTAAAGGTGGTAGAGCCGTTAGAGCTCGCCTGGTGTGGTCCCACCGCCACCCTCATAATCCGCCGTAAAGCGACATGTTCTTCATGTTTTCTGTTGGGGATATGTGGTT
>DWON01003966.1:0-17052 GCA_018251015.1 Phocides pigmalion okeechobee | reverse complement strand
TAGGAACGCATCTGCATCCATCCTTAGATAGAACTTCTGTTCTATTTGAGATTGGACGTGGTTGTCCATGGGCTGCAGTGACCACTTACCACCAGCATGCCCGTTTCTTACTCTTTCGCAATAAAAAAAACAATTAGTCTAGACTAGACGATCTAAAGTGACCTGAATAGTTCCAAGATATCTCAGTTTCCATGAACAAAGTTTTGTTGTTTGCTACTGGCTATTATTTTAGATCTCGTGTCAGATGTAATCAATATTTCAGAACACTAAACTACGTAGTCGTTGCTAAAATGCCTACTACCATACTAGGATTCTCATGAAGGGGGGTGATACACGTAATTAAAGACATTTAATATTAAATTTCTAGTCAGGGATTGAAGCCGGAACGCATCGCGATGTTGATCGGTATGGTGACCTCTGCGCCATATGGGTCGTTTCCCGTAAAGTATACATTGTACAGTGAACAAATTAAAATACATCGCAGATGATTAAAATGTGTTGTCCTTTTCTGTTCACGCCTTGAGCGAGAACCGTGAGCCGGTTTAATGGTTCCGAGCCCTGACTATTATCTCTTAAAACAGGCTTATTACAATATTACATAGAAATTTATTATTTTGATTACATTTTCAATAAGGTGATGCTTTATGAAATTCTCATATAATTGAAGTATTATACTAGCGTTTGCTTTTCAGCTGGCTTTTTTGTCTCGGTCAACCTTGGCCAACAGGGCGCTCAAAGCCGATGTGCTGATTTTACATTGTACCTTTGACGTCCATTAAGTGTATGTAAATACTTTACAATTAAATAAAATATTTTAATTTTATATCAATGAACAGACAATCATTCCTTATTTTAAAATTTTACCTAAACAGTCGTCAGTTACACAAGTCTGTTATAGGCAAAGTAAGATGATTTTAAAACAAGATGATTTTAAAAGATGGTGGTAAGACCACAGGATTGTGTATTCCGTCATCACTCCGCGCCACACTTTTATTTCCCACGGGTTAGTTGAAACTGGACCAAACAAACATAGGCTCTCAAACAAGAGGATAGAGATCGAAATTGTTTGCCGTATGCTTAGTGTCCAATCCTGCTGCGGCGACAATAATAATTTGTTCCGCTTTATTTGCTAACCTACACCGATAACCAGGTTATACCGTTCTCAAATACTTTAGATACCTACATACTATTTTACTTCTCTAAATATTATAAAAAAAGTCCCTGCCGCATCTGTCTCTATCTGTTCATGATGTACTGAAAACGTGCAACACGGCTTTTCTCACAGTTTTCAACAACAGGTAGAGTGATTCCTAAGGAACGTTTTGATGCATAAAAAATTAGGTTTTTGTAAATTGGGCGAGAAATTAAATACTTAAATTCAATATTGTAAGTCAGTCGCCGTTCCAAAAAAAAGTTTCTAATTGTTAATTTTCGCAATTAGGTAATGATTGGATGCATGTATGATATAAAAATAATGTAAGTAAATATAGACTATGACCCGAGTGAAGCTGGGCCGGGTCGCTAGTATATATATAAATACATAATATCCACCAAACTGTTGTGTTGGTACGTTGTAAATGTGGCACATACGCTGTATTACGTAATCGATAACGCTGGTATCCGGAGGGCGAAGATAATATTATATTTTACACTTAACAGCGTAATAATTAGGTTCTAACTAAAGCAGCATGTCTTTCGTAAATATACTCCCAAAATATTTGTCGAAGTCGTCCGATAAGAGCAGACAATATTTGCCTATTCTGTTCTGTCCCAATCTAGTTACGTCGCGCAAATATGATACGTGGACTGAGATACGTGTATCAATTTTAATTTTATTCTGTCAACCTCTCTTCCGACTTCTTTTGTCGTAATCGTACAACCGTCTCAACAAATGATCTGTAAATTTCTAAACGTAACATAAAAATAGGCATATTATTTATTTCCGTGTTAATCTCTTTTTATTAATACAATTTGCCTCGCGGCGGATTATGAAGGCGATGGGTGATGCCTCCCCAGTCGAACTAAAGTTTTACTACTTATTACACTCTTTCAGTATCTAATTTTTGTTCATAAAACAAAGGAACATTACTATGGAATCAAAAGAACATATTTTACGTGATCCGAAATATTGTCGTCTATGTTTATACACTCTACTGTGAAGTACGTTAGTACGAAATAAAAACAGTTTCGCGCAAAACGGTCACTGTGAACTCTTTTATGAGAACGGGGTTCACGTTGGCGAAGCGTAAAGTTTTAAGCATGTTACTTAGGCATCTCTAAATTTAAATGAGCTTAAAATATTGACTTTGAAAAATTGCCCTGTTGGCTGGAGTTTTGAAACTTTAATTAAACATCGTCAAACTTTGAGAGTCCATTGCGATGGGAAAACTCAAAAGTTGACAACTTTTAGAATAATCTGGTAAAAGACAACATTACCCAAATTAATAACGTTTGAACCTGATTGTACATTAAATATTAGTTCTCTCTATCTTATAAGTATAATATGGAAACTAAAACAAAATCAATAAAGTAAATTTCATAGTACTTCGTTCAATCTGTTTTCGACTAACCAATTACAAGGCTTATATAAAAATATAGATGGGTGTATCTATAAAGAAGAAATCCAAGTGATGAATTTAGATTTTTTATCTGTTTTTACGTAATCTTTTTGTATTTGTAACTGGCACTCAAAATGTTTTTATTTTAAACTTTTATACAGATACAATAGTTCATGTACTAAGAGGTACTAAACGGATGGTTTCAGATGGAACAGAAATAGACCGAAATAAATTCAGGATGCGTACGTCTAGCCGCTAACTCCAACACTAAAGTGGGAATGGTGACAGACAATTTCCATTAGAGAACAGAAGATTGAATGAGCCTGTCGCAATCGGAATGTTAATGGCGCTATATTTAGATGTGATATTATTATGGAAATCAGACACTTAATAGAAGCTAAATATTTTGCATATCCTTTTTTACGCTGTAAAAGTAGCAAACAGGTCATCTGATGTAAATGGTATCTGCAGCCCATGGACATATACGTCTAACATCTAATAGGAAAGTCCTCCGACTAGATAGTCTGGGCCACCTACAACTAAACTAAGATTAGTTAATTATTTCTAAAATTATGCATGCAATCAGTATTTCTACATTTTCTACTCAATGATGAAATACATGGTTGTTAAGCGAAAAGACAGACATATAAGTAAACTTTTCTAATAAAGTTTTTCTGTATTTTTTTTTGTGTAAGAGTATTTGCAAGGTGGTAGAACCTACACGGTTCGTCCGGGGACGTACCACTGCCACACCCATTTCGATCTAGCATGAAGCACTTGCCCTTCAGTAGAAAGGTCTTGCCGGATCAATTGCAAATGAAGTGACCATCATAGTCCTCAGGAGTAGCAACACATCTGTGATCGACTTCAAATGGGACTTTTGTACTTAATGTTGGTCACAGATCTCCATGGTCGGCACTAAGCACTTATCATCAGATGGAATGCATGGTCGTTGTATGTATAAAAATCTTTTAATGGATATTATACGAATACTTTATTTTACGAGGCACGTGATTAGTTTGTTGAACGGTGTTTACCCGCCGCAAGTGTGCAAATGTGTTCGAACAATATTTTCTTTACGTTGTACGTATTTGAGCGATATACAATATTTAGAATATAATCATTAGTTTTTTACAAAGTTCCGTCTACTTATTTGTTATGGCCATAGTTGTTATTTGAACACTTGAAGATTTCTACGTAGGATCTCTTTACTTTTTCAGGACATAAAGAAGCTTACAAAAGCAATATTGTAACGTACCTTATTATAGTGTAAAAATTGTTTAATCTGTGATTATAGTCGCGAGTAAGTCGGTTCAGCCGTTTTCGTACGAGCCGGACAGAATTATCGCACTAACAGACAGAATTATCGTATATTTGTCTGGTGTTTTCAAGTAACACCCAAACATTCTATGTATTTTCCTAAGGAGGCTTAGAATTTTTTGGGTTACCGGTGGCTACTGTTAATATCTCATATTCCTTGGTATGGAAAGCATTTTAAAGCACCCAAGATTATTCCTATTTGCTCTCCATTCTGACTGATATCTCTTGGTATTGGATCTTCCCCATTTAATTTGAATCCACTTTTGTTTTCTCCAGTGAAAACCCTTACCTAAGTGTGTCCTTAAATAGCTGTCATAAAACCATAATTTCATATCTTGTATTTTTGTTCACTTGGGTATAAGACAGACATACGATCGTATTTGCTCTCGATTCTGATTGATATCTCTTGAAAATGTTGGTACCCCATTTAGAGTTAACCCACTTTTGTTTCCACTATCAACCCTTACCTAAATGTGCCCTTAAATAATTGCCATAAAACCATAAATTTCATGTCTTGTGTTTCGTTCACATGGATATATATAAAATACGAATAGCTTTTCAAAATCGCTTATGTCATCAATGTACGGTATATGTATATTATGTATTGTATCAAATCGATAATACCGAGTTTCAGTACGATTCGATACGAGATGTTCGAACCGTGAAGTGTTTAACTAGCAGGTGATGCGTGACACACGACTTGCCAGATCAAAGACACAGCGGGAATTCTCAAGGGGAGCTGCTTCGTATAGCCGCTTAATTAATTCCAAGTTTCTGTGTGAATCGCTACTATACTCCCGTTGATTATATATACAAAAATCTTCCTTACTTTCAAGTTATTACATTGCGTTAACATACATTACTAGCGACCGGCCTAGCTTTGTTCGGGCTATATTTACTTGAATTATTTTTATTTCATAAATATGTACATCCAGTCATTACCTAGTTGCAAAAACTAACAATTAGAAACATCTACACTGACGGATTCATAAACTGCATCAATGTTATTAAACACTGACTTATAAGATATGTCAAACGTTACCCTAATAAGAGACGAATTTGAGACTATGCACATAACTTATTCCCGCCTATAATTTTATCTTTTACTGCAAGTCTCCACATTTTCCTTAACTTTAATCTAAATTTTGCGAACTTATCAAAAATATTACTTCAAAAGTAATTCTGACCTTTGATGCAGTTTATGAGTCCGTCAGTACATTTCGAATGACGACTGAATTGAATATTGAATTTAACTACTTAATTTTTCACCCAATTTACAAAAATAAACTTTAAAGTCAAAGTCAAACATATTTTTGGATTCTATATAAAGCGCTTTTTCTTTCTATATAAGTTTCATAGCTTTGTAAATTAAGAATATATTTACTAGTTAATGAGCAGAAAAGACGATGTAGTATAATGTAATTTAAAAATCCAGACCTACCCTCTTGACTATAATGATTAATTCATAGACGGGTGTTTCATTTTAATTTGCGAGGAAATTATGAAATATAATAATTCCTTCCGTCTATTATTTCATCAGCGTTCTAATCCTAATTCGTGACACTTTATTGTTTCTGTGTTCTTGTATTTAAGTTTTCCGCTGTCTTTTTCTGGTGTATATTATTATTATTATTAATCTTGTTATTAATATACTTTATTATTCAAAATTTCCCAATGCAGTATGAATTTCGACTCCCTAATACCGAACGTACGGACCGACACCGAGGTTCGCCTCACCTTTGAGTCTCTGAAATCATGTCTCGCAGTGAAGAACACTTTTCGTAACAGTTTACTTTTACATACGTACATAAGGAGGCTCGTAAAGGGCAAAGGGATTGTTGTCTATAGACTCTATTTAAGGGGTGAGTAACGTCATGTATACGCCGTTGCCGTCACTTTGAAGTGTCGTTTAAACCCTTTAAACTTGGCGAGTACTTACATACCTTATAAAGAAACTGGTAAAACTACGAAAGAAACGCGAAAACATTATGTATTTTTTATTTATTGCCCGAAGATCCAAAACACCTATTTTTAGAATCGAGGATTTATCCGAAAATAACGCTTAGCGTAATCGATTTCTGAAGCAAATATTTAAAGTTTCATTGTTTACCCAATTCTAGATTTGATAAAAGAAGTCATAAAGTAATCGTTACGCCATTGTAAAGAATGATTCAGTTATTTCCTTTAGATTGTCGTATAAGAACTCTTTTTATGTATTTACGGACCTATCCCTACTGGGGCTGGTTGGTGTTGAGAGTCACGTCTGTATGATCATATTGCCATAAGGGCCATTTTATATGTGGACGACACAGACCAGTACGAACGAGAATGCAGGCCAACTGATGTTAAGTAGTCGCTGCAGCCGATTGATATCCACCTATAACGATGTCGATGTCGTCGTTACTTCTAAGGACTCAAATTGTCGCCTGATTTTTAAGTGTAGCCAACGACCGCACCTCCCAACCAAAACGCAAAAGTTGTTTCAGGTGTGGATTATAAGAGCGTCGGTAGTAGTTTTCTGGTTGAATTGTAGCTCTACCGTCTTTCAATGATCTTGGAGCAATAAGTAAGACAAGCACTAGATTTTAGTCAAGGTTTATATGGGTATCTACTGACAGAAATTCACCCAAAGATTCTAAATAAGTCTGCTGTATGTTGTTGCGGAGTTAGCTTCTCCAGACTGCCTTGGTTGTAGCGTCAGGTCAAGGTTACTTAATTACGATGTTATTGCATTTGCTTAGTGTATTCAATTACACTGGGAGAGGTAAGCTGGAGTATAATATATGTTCATTGCATGAATGTAATCCGCGACATTAAAACATGCGACAATGTTCCAACGGCTGAATATGTAACATAGCTCAGATCCACCGAAATCTGTCCTGCAAATAGTTTTGAAAGGTGGGAGAACTATAGTTTGACCGGAAGGTACCAACACCGCCCTCATAATCTGCGGCAAAGCATTACTTGTGTTTGGGTTGGAGAGGTACGGTTGCCGGCTACACTTTGAAGCGAGGCGACCATCTTAGTTCTCAGGAGTAGCCACGTGTATATGTTCGAGTTCAAATAGTATTACAGTCGTGTTTGTGGCTGTACATGGATGTCTACGGGCTGCGACTACTTAACATTAGGTGGTTTGCATGCTCCTTTGCTACTCTTCTCACATAAAAAAGTACCTCGATTTGAGACTTAAGATACATCAAACAGACACATAAGGTTAAACCACTCGTTTTTGCGTCAATGATAGCAAACGGCGTCATCAACACAATCGTATACTCTTCAATTTTGTTTATTTGTGTTATTGTACTGGAGTGGATTGGGTACCAGCGAGTGCGAACTCGTTACCGGTGTCACGGATGGAGGGGACGGGTATCATCATATTGTCGGTCACGGGTCATCAAGAATGCGTAAGCGTCTGTTTCCGTCCCGCGAGCACTTGAGCGTGTCGCAACTCTCAGCTCGGATTGCTCTACGCGGTCCGTGATTACCGTTATCTGTACACGCATCAATACATAGCTGATACTAACATAGATACATACATTTTTCTATGTACCGGATACTCACGGTTAACGATTCTTGATTGCCGATATTTCGAACCAATTTCATTGCTAGAGGTCACAGCGTAACTCAAAAATCGTTAATCGTGAGTACCCGCGATAATATTAGTATAAGATCATAAATACATACATACAAGTTACATAGGTTGAATAGCTGTAGTTCGACCGATTGAAGGTCTTATCGCATTTTATGATCTTTCCTTTTCCTTCATTTATCCTATTCATAAATCCGCCGCCTTCTTTTTCCCAATCAACTTCAGCCAACAGGACGTTCAAAGCCGGTGAACTGATTTTGAGTTGTATATTTGACATTCATTAAGTGTTTGTAAATATTTTATAATACAATACAATATGACAATTTGTGCAAAGTGAAGCAATTCTTCTGTCTCGGTTGGAGGATTTCGGTTGCTGAGTACATGTATTATGTAAGAATACCATCTTGGTCCTAATAAATATTGACTATGTTTTACCTCATATAGGACTTTAGGTCTATTTGAGATGAGATGGGAAGTAACATTGCACATGAGGATTTTTCAAAATCATGTTTGCCAATAAAACAACTAAAGTTGACATGTATGAATTGCCGTGAATTCGTAATATAATTAATTTCTTTTGTACGATATTAAAAATAGAAAAGATAAATTTTACCTGTAAATTTTATTTTTATTGATATTTTTTTAATTTTGACATATTTGAGGTGCTTACAAAAGATCCAGCTGCGGATAAGTAATGGACGCGAACAAATGTTTTGCCTATATCAATATAAATCTTTCACAAGCTCACATAAATCCAATAGCTGTATATAGTTCTAAAGTGTAGGCAAAACTCACGGGCACGCCTTTTAACATACCGTACTGTATTGTCCTGTGGTTTGTTCCGACAGATATATCCCACGGTAAATCAGCCGACTATAAATATAAAATAGGGAGGTGTATAGTGAGGAATGCGCTTTCAACCGAAAACAGATAAGCTGTGAATATTCTCTCTGGTGACGTCACGGTAGTCATACACTGCCGACCGAAAGAATCTGAATAATGTTAATCTAATGTTATTTAGAATTCCATGGATTCGTAATGGAGTTGCTCGAAAGAATTTATATATATCTGAGAAAAGCAAATCAACTTTATTATCCAAGTGACGAAGAAACCTTATTTTGGAATAAGTTACTTATCTGAAATGTCTTTTGATTTGCTCCTTTTGATTTTGACGGTATTTTAATTCCTCGTTGGGTTTTTTCCCATTTTCTATCTCTTTGATCCTGAATATCTATAGTATTATATCAACCATCTTGATCTCTGATATCTTGGTCTCTGATATATTAACATTTACACTGACTTACGGTCGGTACTCCAATGACTTTCCTTCCGCCTGATTCTCTTTTAGCGTTTTAGTTGAATATTGAAAGTATAATTTAAACTCCTAATGAAATTATGGCGGCAAGAAAAAGCTTATATGTGTAACGGAATCGATTTAACCAGGCACTTCGTAGTACTAATTTGCATTTAGAGTGCATTGCTGCGTAGTTTGCTAGGTTACTTTGTGATACGAGACGCACCCTCGCCGGTAAAACTATACACGTTCTAGTACCTGTACGGATAGGTACCACCGCGACAACTATCACTAACAAAAGCAGTTCTAGGGAAAATGATTGCGGATACACTTACACATGAATCGACCATCTTAGATATTAAAAATAGAAACAACTAAACAAGACCAACTTAATATTAAAAAATACAAATGAAATTGTAAGTTTTAAGAGGTGCGCTTATTACTAATTCCACACTATACAGTGTTTAATTATTATTTATCCACGTAAAATAAGTTATTAACCACGATTCGATCCTGGATTATTTATAAATCTTCAATTGCTTTGTCATCTGTTACTTTATCTGGTAATGGAAGTCTTTAATATTTAATATAAGATTTATCTAGTGGCGATTTAGGGAGAAGGGATAGGGGGAAATCTATGAATAATTATTAATTAATCGGTGATTCATTTATTGATTATGTGGAATTATCAATGATTATATTTACACCGAGTTTCAGAGCGACTGATTGAACGATGTTGAAGTTTACAAAGCGCCGTCAAATAGTGAACTTACAGCAAAATAGATACAATGAAAACCTCCAGAAACTAACGTTTTGTATAGTTTAGAATAATACAGACCTAACGCAGAAAATTCTTTGGTCATTTTTTATAAACATTTACGTATAAATTTTGTAAAAAAAGAAAAGTGTTTCATATGTCCTTTCAGAAAGTAAATAGTATATAATTTTTAACCGACACTCTATATTTATCCATATCATACAAATTAAAAAAAGTATCTCAGTAGATCTGAAATCGTTAAATTAGGTATTCTCTAATATTGTGATATGTCTAATATTATGAACTGTCATTGTGATTGATAAATAGTGTAGGAATCACAAATCTCAAATTGATGTTTAGATACATGAACCGACCTCCATCCGTACATAAATACGTAATGTAAAATGAAGGAAAATGCGTCAATGGTGGTATTGAATTAATGTTTACCATGACAACATGGGTCCAATGTTATCAGGTGTTGAATGCCTTGTTTATTCATCAATATTATTTTAATGACAATTATTACTCATATTATTAAGTTTACCGACGTAATTATGAACATCACTGAAGTTTTGTTTTCGATGAAAATTTAGACCGTATATGGAAACGGGGCTGTGCAGAACATGGTATATATGGTACAGGGTACCCGTAAACCTTTTTGATAAAACTATGTATGTATATGCTGAAAATGTAAAGGTTTGATATAAAGTGTGGCTTTCAGATAATGAAATAAATCAAATAATATACTTGTATATTTCAAAATGCATATTTAAATGAGATTTCAAATAATCGTGCAAAATTAACAAAATATTTATTTAGAGTGGGAATCGAACCTACAACCGTCAGCTTAGTACCCAGGACTACTTAATATTAGGCCAATAGACCAGTCAAATAAAATATTAACATATTTTGAAACATAGCCACAGTACATTTAGGTTTATTATTGTCATAATTCGGTGTAAGGCGGTACCTCCCCAATGAAATAAACTTCTATCAAAATTCAAAAACTCAAAATTCATTTAACAAACTCGTTTATCGACATTTCTCTTTCATGCTAAGTAAATACTTGCATTACATACAATACATACATGTATATATAAAATCTGTTCCAAGATTTGTTGCTATCAAAAAATCCTTTTACCACTCCGTGGGTTACACTATTGAACCCAGTGACATTTTCCATTACGTATCCG
Organism: Phocides pigmalion okeechobee; assembly: GCA_018251015.1. NCBI lineage: Eukaryota > Metazoa > Arthropoda > Insecta > Lepidoptera > Hesperiidae > Phocides > Phocides pigmalion. The sequence continues at coordinate 6,341 of DWON01003966.1, read as the reverse complement.
ATGTTATCGGGCTTTTAGCCGCAGGCGGCTATCAATAAGCAGTAGCTTTTGTTAGTGCGGGCGCAGTGGTGAAACGACGATACTCAAAATATGTTTGAAGTATTTTCAATACTGTTACTAAATGGCTAGTATGTGGTCCTGTTGTAATATTGGTAGCTGCGTGATCGCTTTTCTACTCTATGGTAACAGCTGTTTTTTGTTTTGTTTTTGTTACTATACAGAATTCAAAATTGAAACAATGACATACAATTTACAAGTATATTATAATAAAAAATCCTTTGCGTAACACGATATTGCCAGTATCAAAACATTCCAAGATTTGATTCATACCATATTAATTCGTTGTGCAAATATATTTTTTTGGACTTAATTGAAAATGTTATTAAGACCATCGGAAATCTAGACAGATTGATAAGATAATAATATTACAATGTGCAATTGTTATCCATAATTTATGAGTAATTATTATATATAAGAAAATAAATATATGACGTTTTCATATTTCATTATAAGCACCACCATTGCGTTTGTCAACTGTCGCACATTTTATACTTTTTTCTTAAACCCTATCTTCTCTATGGTCAGTATCACAAAATATTATATTATTATATCATAATACAATATTTCATTATGTCGAAAAATAGCATAATGTCAACACCGTTACCTTACTGTGGGGGACGGTGTTGTGAAGACGAATTATTAAAACGCTGGTAACGTCAGCATAAAAATTGCATTCTTAAGTGTTTACACTATCAAATTTACAGTTTCCAACACTTAAATTATAATGAAATGAGGTTTCTTGTTCTTTGTTTATTCAGATAACTTAACTTCAATAAGTATATACATATCGATACTTTCTTGTCGTTTCTTTTAGTATAGTAGCAATACAAGGCAACAGAACTCATCAAACTTTACCAATTCGAATTCCCAGTATCGGCATCGATTAGCTGACATCAATCTAAGTTACTAATCTTATTTTAGTTATATAGTATAATCAACTGCCCAGGCTCGATTGCCCCTATAGCATGCAATAAATGATTGTATTGCCAGAAAATATGTTTTCAATTGATACGTCTTTGTTGCGTTAAGACAAAGATGAGAGTCCAAATTTTATTTTCCCCGTGTACAGAATGAGAGAAACAGCAGGTTCAATGACCTTTGATAACAATCTCTGCAAGCAAATACACATTTGAATCTTAGAAAACTTGGGTAAATGAGCGAATCATTTCTGATAAAACATATGCCATTAAAAAGCGCGCTAAAAGAACCTGTTTTGCAAGACTTACATACTGAATGCTAAATTTTATATTAACCTTTAATACAATCGCTGTTTCAATTACGTGATTCAGTAACATTTTTATTGCTGCCATGTAGTTTATAACTTGTAACTTAACATTCTACCATTTCTTTTTGTTTGACCGACCTTTTGGTCTAGTGATTAGTAACCGTTAACTCATAACCCAGGTATAGTGGGTTCGTTTTTTGTCCTAAATGTTCATGATTAGTACGAGATTATGTTTGTGTGTGTCAGTTTATCTATCTTTCTAATTTGGAAACTAAGGGCTATGTGTGATTTGTCAATTTTTTATTTAATGTATCCTTTTTCTATTTCAGTATAACTATTATAATACAGTAAAAACCTTCCTTGAAAAAGTTACTTTACTCTTAACGAAGATTGACCTAGTTCTGGAACTAATTAAATTAAATGAACCCACAAATCCTTCCAATCTGCTACGTCATGGCAACTCCAGTTCGCCACAATTGGGCGTACTAACGAGGCTGGCAGAGTTGTCAACAATGTGCGAAATAACTTGCCGTAAACTATAAACTGTCGTTACTTATAAATTGTTAATCGTTTATTAGCCTTCAATAGACTTAAATGTATTGAAATTAAATATTAGGTAATGTGAAGTTTTTGACGACCTCTACTGGCTGCTGCGGTAGCTATACCGCCCTGACACGGAGAGGACTCCAGGTTGGTTTCATCTAACCAAATATTTTAAACGATTCATTTCGATTTATGTGGTCTGAGTGTTTATATAATCGTCCGTGTATGGGTATACGGACAGAGGATACTGGTATGGGTAATGTGATTTCATGTAGAGCACTGAGAGTGCAATTTCTAGTTTTAATGCATTTTCAATCCAAAGTGAAACTTCGTATTTGTAGTTTAAGTTATATTCGTGTACCTGTCTCATCACTTTGGTATGAATATTCCAAAAAGTGATATATACCTAACATACACGTAGCGTTGCTGAACCGAATGCGAATATTCACGCTTAATATAATATTGATGATGTTATCCGTCCATCGTCTATGACCGACGAGGAACAATCTCACCGTAAAATTTGAAATGGGTTTTGTTGTTTCAGCTATTCTCTGTGAGCGTAACAGTGACAGCACGAGCTTCATTCGTCCTTCTGCATGCCTAGTACACGTCAAACGGTCATCGTAACACGAAACGACGCTTTCGTTGAACACTTGGTTTACTATACGCGGCGCTAATTCTCAGTTGCTTTACGGCAAAATATACTTAGATTGCCGTCCAATAAGCAAATTCTGTTCGACGCTTCCTTGGTGTTTCTTTTGTTGTTGATATTGGAACTCGGTCAATCGAATCTCTGATCAAATAGTTCCCGAGAGAAAAAATCCAATCTCCCTCTTAAAGACTCAGATACGGATCTCGGTAATCTTCGGTCGTCTTTGTTAAGAGTTAATGAATAATGATCCGTTCGCTATTTACTGATCTGAAACTGCCTCGTGTGCCTAACTGGTTGTGTCGGTATCATTCTAAATGGCGCGTCAGTAATTTCTTGTTTATCCACGTTTGAAATGGGATTTGCATACATAAAAGCGGATTACACGGATATCGTTGTTATAGTCCTAATGCATTCAATGCTACACAGATAATATAATGCTAGTTGTGAAAAAAATCAATTCTTTAATTTATTTGTGTTCATAATGTTTGTAGCTTATTTGTTTTTAGTGTTTGATTTCTTCGTAGGTGTTGCAAAGAAGATAATGTATTTAATTCAATGAACATAAGTATTTAAAGTAGAACCCGAATAAATTATTAGGGGAAGTAAGGTAAGGATTAAGTACGTAATGTCCCAGTCGCAAAATGTCCAATGATCCAATTTCTAGAATGTCTAATTTATCAATATAAATACACATAGTAAATTTGACTTTGAAACTATTTAAACTTTGGTGACAAGAGGACTTGTTCATTGGGAAAAAACAATCGCTATTCAGCAAGTGAATGCGGCAAGTGAATGTGACGAATAATGATGCGCGTAAACTGTGAGTAATGTTTCAATCTTTAGATGTCGTCTATTAAAACAATGTAGAAATAATTGCGTTCCATTTCCATTATATCAATTTGGATATCGGAAAAATATGCCTCAAAGGATAAAATGAATGCAAATGACTACTCTACATTTTTACTGTTCTGGCGAAAAAATATATCGGGACTGGGAGGAGGTATTCGTGTGTTTTATTGAATAATATTCGTTTTGTGAAAAGGAACCACGCTAAAGGAATCCTTTGTGCGATTCAAATAAGTCATCGAAATAGAAAATTATTCTCGAAAATGTGGATAACTACAGTGAGCTGGGAGGCGCGGCCGTTTAATTGCCCGCGACTTCCACGCCTGAATGCATAACGAGCCCACTTGTTTCGTAATCTCCTTCGAGCAGAGCTTTTAAACCAAAGGCAGCATAGCTCCATTCATAGTAATGTGTGGGCAACTGATTTCTTTCAATTTTTATTTATCACTCACAGCCGTAACTCCATTATTACGAACTGCATTGTATAATCCTGTACCTACACCGAGAATTCTCGTAGCGTTGGGCAATAACAGCTTCATTTTATTGTATCGCCTTATAAGTTTTGTTGTGTTAGTGTCTTTCTTTGGAACATTTTCTTTGGATTATTTCCGACTTTCTTGCAAGCATTGAATCTGTTTCGGCATTAACATAAAAGTAAATATCTGAACCTTCCCCGCGAGTTCAATAACAAACAAAATCTGTTATCAAGGTACGGTGTTATCGAGATGAGCATTTCAGATAGAAGTCCTTGGAGAAATTTTGATCGTGTATAAATATGTATATATTTTAATTAAGATAGATCTAAGTATTTTAATAAAACAAGCTTTTGTTTTCTCCGACTCAAGAAATAATTGTCATACTGCGGTTTCTGATATAGGATAATAATAAACCTATTCCCATACATTATTCACCGTCTAATATATTACATGAATTATTTAGGCACGTACATGCCGTCTTATGAAAACATCCGCATTGTGCGATCGTTCAATATACAACTACTGGATAATATTTATTATTAAACAAACATTATTTTTTTACCAAAAACTAAAATGTCATGGATGTTAATCTCATATAGCTAATCTACTTTTGAAAAATATAAAAAATACATTCAATCGTTGTTGTAATAATAGGCGCAGTAGAATCCGGTCGGTGTAAACATTAATTGGAGACGCCCGTCTTCCTGTAACAATAACATTGTACATTTTGCACTTACGATATAAATAATTGCTTCATAAGTGACTAGAGATGGCAGACATTCGACGCACCTTGTTTTGTGCGGCACCCAACAGGTGGTCTCTATTAGCTACTAATTGCCCTGCGGCTTTCCAAGACACGCTCGCATTCGCCATTAAAACATATCGCAGGTCATAGCCATGACACGTCCAGTATTGCCAGCTGCCGATAAAAAACCATCTGCCATCAAATTTATGTTTTTCTATCATTGCTTCTTGTGATTATCACTTTTTACGAGCAAATTATTACTATACCTTTGTCACTGATATGATACATCGTTAAAACAAGCTACAATACATCTATCAAAGGTTTAAGATTTTTACACCTTATAGTAAGCGTATTATTTATTTACACGAATTTTATCTTAAATAAATTTGTAACTAACAATAGAATTATGTATATATTTTTAGTTTTGAAGCCAGAAAATTAAACTCCCGTATCCAGCTTATGACGCAAGCGCATCCCAAAATGGAAACAAAAGGTATTTGTTGTGGTATAAAACCACTAATGAATTTAGTAGTACGTCAATTAAATATTACGTTATTTAACAGAAGCATAATTCTATATATGGACATGTGCCCTGGCGCCCCATAACTATAGGAAAACGAACAATTTGCCAATTGGCATTTCCTTCCTACAATTTAATTATACGCCAGGAAACTCGTGTGTAAATACTCGTACATATTTTTGCCTTGACATATACCTAAACATTTTTCAGGATAGTCAGCTAGTTTCCTAGGTATTCAAGGGCAAGCCGCTACCCCGTATCACGACCGGACTCGGCTGATGTCTATAATAGGTTTATTCACATGTAACGGGAAGATTTAGAACTTCAAATATAAACTTTCCCATGTAATTCCAGCAGAGTTTCACTTTACATTTTACTGGTAACATATGATACGCAAAGCAATGGCTAGTTGGCCTTTATTGGCTACGTCCTCCTTTCCGCCATGGCTAGTGCCGGTGGGAGAGTAACTATCGGGGAATACTCGTTTACTTCTTCACTCGTATAAAATAAATCTTTTTAGGAATTGCTCCTGTGCTAGCTACTTCAATTTCATAAGAGCATATGTTTTATACAATCAAATAGAGTGAACAGACATTTCAAAGAGTTATCCAAGTTGGTTACCCCAGGGAGGCTCTTAATAACAAAACGTTGTAAAGAATAATATGCTAAAAAATATGAATAAAACGAACCATTGCCATGCATATACGAGTGAAGTTATTTTAAAACTTGTCGAGCTCGTCAAAGCCAACAAAACTGAAAAGCATCCGGCTACTTGCAATGTTTGCGTTTTTGGTCAAAAGTTTGCGTACGGAGCTAAGGCTTTTCCGAGTTGTGGTTTGAGTTTTGTGGATTATTGTTAATAACAACGAATCAGTTCTTTTTTAATATAGATAAATTATAATAAATATCATAGTTAAACCACTAAAAAATACATTAAAAAATACAACTAAGAAGTGTAAATAAGGAACAAAATCTATTGCAATGTTTGCAATGTAAAAAGGGGTGCATGTGGTCAATAGATCCCTGAAAAATCATCCCACATTTTTTTACATTATAATGGCTAGTTACAAAGGCTTTACACTAAAAACACATGAATTGCATTAAACCAGAAATGGGTGAGGTGGTGGTGCCTCCTAGGTCGAACCGAACAGATTAAGCTTTTAGTCGCAGTATAGAATGAGTAGGCAGTGGCGCATTTTTTTTTACGTCACTTCATTTAATATACTATTATATTATATTATATTCATTTATATTATTTTATTTATATATACGGG
>DWON01003965.1:0-17054 GCA_018251015.1 Phocides pigmalion okeechobee | reverse complement strand
TTCCCACATAAAAAAAGATAAAAACACCTACTAGTTGTTTAATATAAGGTTGATCTAGGACCTACACACTACTTCTTTATATATTGGAAAAGTAGCGAAGAAGAATGCAGGTTTACTGATTTCAAGTAAATATTTTTTAAAACTATCAATAACATTATTAATATAATCATTAAAAAAAACCATATTTTATTTTCAACACAAAAAAATATTTATTGTTTATTCGTAACATGAAATTACTATTCAATATCTTTGTAATCTCAAGTGTAATTCGGCGAATATTTTACAGTACGTGCCTATGTTTTTTCTATTCAAAATCCAAGATTGTTTGGACTTTCACTAAGCACCTACTTTCTAACTAATATTCTACATATGTACATATGGCTAATTTGCTAATGCCCACATATCTTGTTAAAATCGTAACCGATCTAAAAATTTAAGTGATTTGATTTCATCTGACTCATGGCGATTACCCATCCCGGGTTAAATTGATGCCTTCAGTTCAAATTCAAATGAGTAAACATTCAAATACTTTATGTCATTGTAAGGTACACATACACTTAATGAACGTCAAGGGTACAATGTAATAAGTACATCGGCTTTGAGCGCCTGTTGGTTAAGGTTGACCGGGAGAAAAAAGCCGGCGAAAAAGGTTCAAGAAACATAGTATCGTCATAATTTCTAGTCTATAGTTTTTATTCTATACATTTATTATAATGAATTAGTATCATACATGGATGGACATCCTTAAGCAGAACTTCTGTTCTATTTGAGATTGGACGTGGTTGTCCATAGGCTGCAGTGATCACTTAACATCAGGTGACCTGCATGCCCGTTCCTTACTCTTTCATAATAATAATAAAAATAAGCCTGTTACAATAAAAAATGTATTGAATGAATTGTATCCAAATTGGTAAAGCCGAGATTAGCAAACTTAAAGCAAGCAAACTTAAAAGTTATGATGACCACTGTTTTGGGTTGTATTGCCTTATAATAGTTTTTTTCATAATATATCTTCCATGCGCAAACTACCATTTATGATTTTATTATTTGTATATTTAGATAAAATATGTACAAAATGTATACTTATTAAGTTTCAAATAATTGTAAATGAATAATGATCTTAATTATAAAAGGATTATCTTGTGTTAGACCAATGATAGTGGCTCCCAATTAACGGACAGCGTAACGTTGAGGGCACGCGAGATTGCCTCATAGAGTTCAGATGTTTAGTCATTTAGACTTGAGAGAGTTTAGTTCTGTAATCCATAATAAATTACATGAAATTACAAAATATGTACTAAAAACTGTTTTTGGCTGATTATGGAAAATATTTGTTGTAAAAGTTAAATTACTGTATTTTGAAAAGTATTTCAATTCTCTTGAGTAATTTAAACTTTGTGAATTACAGCGTTTTTGTTTTTGTCTTTTATTTGCTCAAACCTCATTTTGAAAAATACTTTTCTGTAAAAATATGTTATTTTGAAAAGTATCTCGGCTCTCCTGAATCATTAGCACTATAGCTTACTGGTTATAGTATATTTAAAATTGTAACAGATTTTTCTCAGTATCAATCTTAGCATTTGCAATCGCCGTAATAAGTCAATCAGTAAAACGCAATTAAAAATACATAAGTTCTTATGTGGTTCTTCGAAATATCCTTATATGTTATTCATTATTATAACAAATGGGTGGTAATGTGTAACAATTAAGTTAGGTAGAAAGATAATAGTACTTCCCCGGACGAACTGTAGAAGTACATTGCCTCTTGTCCAAAACAAACCCCTAACGAGTCGGTGGTAACTTATTGATGAACATCAAATCAAAAAGAGTTCTGTAAAGAATCTATTTTGAATAAAATACTTGATTCTGATTTTGTTTTAAAAATCTCTTATGGAACTAATGATTGTTTTAACTGAGCATAACAAAGATGTAAAGGATTAATAAATTGACTGATGTTCAAAAAGAGTTCTGTAAAGAATCTACTTTGAATAAAATATTTGATTTTCATTTTGTTTTAAAAATCTTTGATGGAGTTAATGATTGTTTTAAAAGAGGAACAAAAAATTGTAAAGGATTTATAAATGAGGCCGAATGAGTATACACATAGAAAGTACAATATAAAATTTTAATAAATAAATGTATCTATAAGCTACGTTACACAAAAATGATATGTTTATGTTATTTTACTAAGTTTCCTTGGTTATTTCGCCAATCAAGTCTTTCATTCACTTTACTATGCGATCAAAATAATAATAATTGCGAGCATCTTTAAATCAGACTTTAGCTGTGACTTAAAAAAAACACTTTAAAAGTACGGTTAGCAAAGAAAAATATTTTTTGACATGTACGATTTTCTTTTTGTAACTTTTAACATAACGAAACAGATTTTTTTAACATTTTCTCGTTTACAGGGGATGGTTGCCACAAAAAGATAAATAATTATAATACATAGGTACTAGCAAATGGTAATATTTATATGTTTTAAAACCAAATTAAAAAAAAAACAGGAAGAATTTTTTTATATTATGCATGTAAATTCTTCACTGCGATCGTCACGAATTTTAAGAAGATTTAAAAAATTAAACAGTTAAACTTAGAATACACATTATTCCTTCGAAGATAAATTGATGTTTTTCTATATTATATGTTTCGTTCACCCTACCTAAGCTGTTATACTGACAGTCACAATATGGCAGTAAATAATCCTTATTCGTATTTTGATCGCATACATAGAAAAAATATAGGCTATAGATAGCATATAAGGTCGATTGTACCACGTGTCAAAGTGACGAAGTTAGCGTGTTGTCTTGTCCCAACTGTTCATAAAACGCATGCGCGTTCTTCAGTGCATCTATTATGAACTTGTCATCACACGGATTATCGTCAAAGAAGAAAGCGCCGCAGTGGAGCGATTCCGAGCAATTTGTTTCCATTACTTTTCCATTGCAGCAACTCAAAATGGCACGGGCGCACGGCGTCAGTTGTTTCGGCTTGTTCGCTGCCTCTCCGTTCCGCATTTTTAAAATGTATACCAGTTCTTCTACAGTCATGTTTGCGGGCGATTTTATTGTACTCGAATCCGGCAATGCTCTTATCTGACGTGCGTTTGCTTGAACTAAGATTGATAATACTACTGTGACTAGTGCGAGCCTGAGAGCCATGTCTGAAATAGAGATGAACACAATTAATAATATCTACGTCAATTATAGTCGTTTGTGGTATTAAGGCGTAAGTTGCGGTTCAGTGACACAAGTCCTCAGTCCACAATGTATGTACATTTGACCTTTTCGTAGCAAATGAGTCAATGATCACGTTATAATATGGTTTTCCCATATTAAAGGATATAGTATACAAAGGTCGTCACAGCGTCTTCGATGCAAACTTGTTTTGATAAAACTGTAGAGTATAACTGACGTAGAAATGGCAAAAGTCGTCAACAGCGTTTTTTACATATTAGAAAAATTAAACAGTCATAAATTTTATGTAAAGTTTATCGACTATTGTTGCTTATCGATAACTAAAATAAATAGTATGGGAATACCTAATAGCTCTGATAGTTGACGTCATACATATGTAGGTATGCAAGGCAATATACTTGAGAAATTAATTGGAAACTAATGTAACAATGTACAGAATACAATTATTTAATAATGTATCAAGCGATACATTATCAAGCAATGGAACGAGAATGTAATTTACCAATTATTAAGTTGTCACAGTCTTTGACATCATCAACGACCCCCAATGGCAGAGAATTGTCCTATCGAATGTCATTAGTATTTCTGCCTTACCCCAGTCTTCAAATCAAAACAAAGCAATTTGACTTAAATATGAAGGTGGGAGAACTATAGTTCGACCAGGGAGGTATCACCGCCGTTTGCGTGCTCGTTTGCTACTCTTCTCACATAAAAAAGTATATAAAGAGGAAACAATTAAAAAATATGGTTGAATTGGCAGGTGGACTATTTAATAGTAAGAGGTCATGATTGTTAATGACCATTATATTAGTCGAAGAGACGCCATATCTATACCGGTTTTCGGAGATTTTTACGTCATATTCGAAGAACCATTTACTAAAGTACTCTGACGTTTTGATTGAGTGTTCCTAATCATGCACGGGTTAGCTTATGACGAACGTAACATATCATCTCGGGGAAATCTGCAACGAATTTGATTGATTTAAAAGGAAAGCCTTTGGACGAATGGTATTTTAGAAATAAGATGATTTTATTGTTGGGCCAAAATTATATATATTACCAATAATATATAAAAATATATACCATGTTCACCACTTCATCACAGATTCGTGACGTAAAAGAGAATATAGAATAGTTAGATATGAAAGTTTATCCCTGATGCATACGAACACTTCGTTGTAATAAAACAAATACATTGGAAGTTTAAAAATTTAAAAGTAGTTGCCTAAGATTTCGGTCAGGTCTTTAGAAGTAGACAGGCAAAATGTATACCGCCCCGCTAACTTGCAGTTGCCAGATCAGTTATATGACGTAACGTCAGGAAATGACACGGATCTGTTCTATTCAAAGTTGGTTACAGATGTAAATAGTTGGCAGTTCCATCCATCCATCAACCTTTATGCGTCTACTGCTGGACAGACCTCCCCCAGATGGCGCCACTCAAACCGGTTCTGTGCTCTCTGTATCCAGCGGTTACCCGCTAACCAGGTTGTCGGTTCACCTGGTTGGGACACGCCCTGTGCACCTTTTGCCTAGACGTGGTCGCCAGCCGAGGAAATTTCTATCCCATCGGTAGTCCATCCTTCGAGCATCTCATAAGAAGATAGATTGCAAGCCCGTTTACTACTCCCATTTCATATGAGAAGATTTTATTGGATGTCCCCTATTTCGTTCCACCACTAGGTACAAGTTTCCTTGCCCAATTTGAAGAGACCTGGAGCATAATCCTCCATTCTGCTCTAATTAGTAGATAAAGATACAGGTCAATTGCCAAACCGTGTTGCATAATATCGAACCGCCTAAAAGGCCTTCTATAAGGTTTAAGGACTGGACAAATAAACGTGCTCTCTGAAGCACAAGGTACTCTTTAATAATATACAACATACTCGTAAGTTAAACAAAATTGAACTTTGCCTTTTTCATTTAACAGCATCAAAACCTGTTTAACATGTACTCTCTTATTTGGAAACGGTCGAGTCAAATACGTCTGGACTTTCACGAAAAGCGGATTTCGTGGAAAGTGCAGTGTTATATAATTTTGCTCCGTAAATGTCTTGTGATCCTGTGTATAGGTAAGTTCTGTGCGAAAAACTTTTGCGTGATGACTCAAATTTACACAGGCACGCCGAGTGGCGTATCATCTATACGTTACCTGTGGCAAGTTTATCAAATTACTAGATGAACAGCTGAATTACATAATACCTAAAATTGATTCGAACTAACGCCATCTATGAAAGCGTGTAAAGTGGCAATTCCCATATGAAATTACCTATTTTGATTTTTTTCGATCTTTCGGCTGTAGATTTGTTTTTTTCTTAATATGTTCTTATCTCAAACCTAATTAGTATTAACCCGAATTATTGTCAAATAGATCGGGCCGTTTCGGAGTTTTAACGGCACCAATACACGCAATTGATATTTATATATACATAAATACATTTATTATATTGCATTACTAATTACTCTAAATTTAAATTAGTGAATATTATGATATATGTTATCCTGTTTACAACTGTGCTCTTCTTATCATCTATTTATACCAAAATAATTTAGAATACTGATACCACACATGCAATTATTAGGTATGAATCATATGTTTACATTTCTTGACAGATTCTAAGAGAGAATTATGTAAGAAACAGAAATAATATAAGCATTGGCACATATAGAATTTTAGTAATAATTAAGGACATTTTTATGTAACAAGAAATCAGATATTTCCTTTACAAACTATGTTATCTTTACCATAAGGGCACACGTGACATGTGCGAAGGGCTCCCAACATCACGGAACCTCATAACTGAGGCGTAGTATAGAATGGTAATAGATTAATAATACCGAAACTTATAAATGGAATGTTATAGAAGCTTCACTCAGGTTATATGGGGGTAGGATAATGTAAATTGAGACCTGGGGACAGGGACATATTTACAGTTATTAGTTATATCGTAACTTATAAATGAAATGTTATAGATTTACTTAGCCTATATCGGGATAGAACAGTGTAAATTGAGATTTGGGGAAACTATATTTACAGACATTAGTTATATCGTAACTTATAAGTGAATTGTTAAAGATTTACATAGCCTGTATCGGGATAGAACAGTGTAAATTAAGAATTAGGGAAGCTATATTTACAGTTACTATTATCTAACAGGGCCCCATATGTGTATAAGTGCCTCAGAACTCTCTAAGAAGACCTTATTTATAAATCTATGATGTTATATCTAGTATGAGAACCAGGAAATTTATCATTATTCTTATTCAAAACACGTATAAAGTTCAAGTACAAACGTATTATCAAAGGAATTAAATATATACAATATATACTTAGCGCTTAAAACTTAGCACACTTATAATTTAACTTAAATGTATGGAAGAACATATGTTCTAACGGGGAGGTACCATTGCTGTCCTCTTTAGGCACTGTGAAGCAATCTCGTGCTTAAGTTGAAATTGTGGTGCCCGATTACATTTACAATCAAAACGTATTTTTGTCCTCAAATTAGCAACGCACATACGACCTTGTATAGAAACTCTGTTACATACGAGTCCTATTAATTCACCGTGAAGCTATCTCGTACTTCAGTTGGAGATGTAGTGGCCGATGACACTAACAATCATGGTATATTTTTGTCCTCAAAAGTAGCAACGCATACACATACGACCTTGTTTGGGACCTCTGTCATATATGAGGTTGGACGTGGATTTCTAGGCTGCAATGATTAAAAATCAAGTGGCTTCCATTCTCATTTGCTACACTGATTAAATAAATAAATAATTGGTTAAAAACTTACTTATTTAGTTCCTTATCACTATTTATCACATTAATCCACACGTGATTTAAATATCGTTCTAAAGACAACCGTCTCGCGTGGAGTACGTCGGCCTTCTGTCCGTCTCAACTTAATAAGTAAACAAGATAGTATGGCTCACTTAATTCGCCACTGTTTTTTACATAAAAATCTGTGGGAAACGGTTTATTCTCCATTTATATCAACATAAGAAGTCAATTATAATACCTTTCCGGATACGGATGTGGTAATTTAGTTTATTGATTCGTTTTTGAATTCGCTTCATGACGTCACTCTTTGTGAACACGGTAAATGTAGAATAAATATGATGATTATATATTTGAATGAAGAATACATTTTTTTTTAAATTCAGCTTCCTGTTTTTTGCTCCATATTCTGGGATAAAATATATTAAATATTAACACTAATAAGACATTGTCGTCAATATCAATAGTTAATATATAGTTTTGGAATAAGCTTAGAGTATTGACTATATATTTATGCTAGAATAAAAAAATAAAACAAAATCAAAGTAAGCTTAAAATAATCATGTTTATAACGACTTCGCAACTATCCGCGAGTAATATGCATAATGGTATTTATTTGAAAACGTGCAGTATTTACTGACCTCCCTCCCACACTTGACACACACACACACACACACACACAAATAACAAAACTATACACTATATACGTATTAAAAGCACTGTATTTTACACTATTCGTACCTGAGGCTTCGTACTAAATTAAAAATATCTTCGGACAACTCACACGGCCATCTATTCATCAAAGTAGGTAGAACCTGTACTATGGTAACTAGATAAGTTGTAAACGTACACCTATATTCCTAAATACATACTAAAACTCTTATATATATAATATATATTATGTATTATATATATGTATACTATATAGTTCTAATACTATAATCCTTAACTCGTGCGACATCAGGACAGTTCTGTTAAAGGTTCAATGTGGTTCTATTATTATCTGCAGCGTCTACTTAACATTAAGTGGCCTGCACACTCGTTTACTTCTTTTCTCACCTAATAAACTTATACTCATAGTAGGTACTTCTAGAAGACATACATACATAGAAACAGATATAACATACAATAATTTTAACACAACGAATTGTTACAGGTAAAAATGCGAGCTGCTCAATTCTCTCGATTAATATTTACGTGTAGGAATGTCTAAGTTCTACGGCATGACATAGTACTACATACAATACTCCACTACTACAAGTAAACACTACTACACTACAGTACTACATGTAAATATTAATCGCTTCGAATCGAGCTCGCATAATTATGATAGAACTTCACATACAAATGATATGGTTACCTGTAATGCTTGCACTGTTTAACGGTCTGTGGATAGGGGAATGGGTTGACTGAATGCACTAATGTATATGCATTACAACTAAGTCTTGTAGATTGTAGCTTGTTCTCATTTGACGAGTTTCAGGTTCGCAATAATGCTAACATTTCATAAAATTACATTCGTTTTATTTTTGTACATGGTTTAATTCGGTTTTTTAGCGTTCCGTACGTCTTTATAGTATAAAACAGCGTCTTCCCGCGGTTTGTACGGTTAGAAAATACGTAAAGGATTTCAATGCGGACTTCTCGATTACATGAAGTTATTTAAAAGAAATGTTTGTATTTGTAATACATGCATTTATAGTAGAGAAAAGTCGAGAACAACAAAGATTTTGAATGTGATAACACAAATACAACCGAGCGAAGCCGGGTTACGTCGCTTACACTTTGGATGCATTTCAAATGATCGGTCATAGTAATTTAAACCTTATCAAAACGTCGTAATTAGAACCGTGTCAATTTATCCGTGACCACAAGCCGTGCAATTGGTTCAAAATATCGGCAACCAGAAATCGTTTATCATGGGTATACTGGGTGCTACAGTAAAATGTGTCATTTCTCTTGTTATTATGATCTGGACACCTACATATTCAATAAGTTATAACTTAAATGTACCATTCAATTTTATACTCAAATCGTAGTATTCACTACCATATACATATAAGTTCTTAGGTTTTGTAATTTAAAAATAATTTGGCCCAAAAAAATTTTGCATATAGTTTTGATACGCTGATTTCGCATCGATAAATGTGGGAACTGTTCGATTAACTTCTGACAATTGATTTGAGTTTATCTAAATTACACCATACAACATTTTATTAAATCTGTAGTGTTTACAAATCTACGTAGGTTATTATGTTATTTATGATAAAGTGATTTTACAATATTGAATTGTATCTTTATATAATTTTCATAAGACGATTTCGCATCGATAAGTCTGGGAAAACCCCGAAGTGTTCAATGAATCTGTTGTAGAGGATTTGAGTTGATAATACAAAATTTTATTCAATCTGTAGTTTTACGACTCTACGTAAGTTATTATTTATAATCTAAACTAATTATGCGACATGTACTATATTTTTTATTACACATCGATGTTCAGCAAGTTGTCGTCACTCATAATTGTACCGCCACTTAGCAAATTTCATTTTGCGACAGTGTATTTGGATGTAATAGTGAACAGTAACAGTCACCATTATAAAAATAAATAAGTAAATTAGTTTTTTTATGGAGTAATTTTATAGTATATTAGTGTTTTTGTACCTAATTGTCATTAGCCGATTTTGCATCGATAAATGTGGGATGACTGATAAGTTGAATTAACTTGTGACAAAGGTTTTAAAACCATCTAAATTATACCGTACAGTTTTTTATTCAATCTGTAGTGTTTGCGACTCTTAAGTAGGTTATTTGTGTTTTAATAGTAGATTAATTTTAAAGCATTGAAGTATTTTAGTTATAGTTTTCTTTGGCGGATTTCGCATCGATAAGTGTGGGAATACTCCTAAGTGTTCAATTAACTTGTGACAGTAGCCTTGCTCCATCTAAATTGTACCATACAGAATTATATTCATTATATCTGCCTATTGTGTACTAAGTTGTGAAATTTTGTAAATGTTTGTATCCTATTTCATGGTATGCAATAAAGTATATCCTATTCTATTCTATTCTATATAGTGTTCACGTCTCTATGTAAATCATGTTTTCTTATGCTCGAGTAACTTCGAAGTAATTCGGCCTTAAGAATTCAACGTATATGTTTGTATTCCTTACTTCTTATATAATAAACCAGCTACCCGCCAGCTTAGCTCGGGTAACAGAGTTTATATTATCATTATTTTTCTTCCATACATGCTTCCTGTCATTACCTAGTTCCAGAAACTGATCATTGGAAACATCACCAAAACATTCCACAGGAATCACTCGCTGTTATTGAAAACTGTAAGGAAATCCGATCAGTATTTTTTGAGTTTATCGTGAACAGACACAGACGCGAAATGGATTTTGTTTTATAATATATAATATATGGAGATATTTGACTAATAAAATAAAATTCTGCAATATCCAATTCATTATTTAATTATGGTCAGTAAATACTATTGCTAGGTAACAAATATGTAACAGTTTACTTACGTATTTCATTACTCTATTGATTGGTGACCCTAACTACTAAGCAAGAGCACCCAGAAATAAATACGTAAGTAATGAGCATTACAGTTTGTTCTGTTGTAGAGTGTAAAATTATCTATTGCAGTATTTAGAATTACACGTATAATTCGCGGTAAGCGCGGAATGAATGAACCGTTTCTTTAGCTTTTTAAGTAACCTTGACTTTAGTTAACAGTTCATGTTAGGCCAGTTATACGAACTACTTTAAGTAATAATTACACTATTTGACTCGTCGACACGAGAATAAGTGAACATTCGAGGCCGGGTATCTCGTCGAAAATTAATACTTTATGAACTGGTTTATCGTTTACAAAAAAATGTCTTGTTTCGTCGACTGAAAAAAGGCAAGTAATCTTCGCGAATAAGCATGTTTATCAGTCTGGTGCCAATGAGATAGGTTTCGTCTCGTTTGTAGGATAAGAAATAAATAAAATTAAATAATAAGGTTTAAATTACTTGCAATGTTTTTTAAGTGTGTGTGTGTTTTTTATGTGAGAAGAGTAGCAAATGAGCATGCAAACCACCTGGTGTTAAGTAGTCGCAGCCCAAAGATATCCACGTACATCTACAGACACGACCGAAATCCCATCCGAGCTCGAACGCAGATAAGTTGCTATTCCTAAGGACTGACATGGTCGCATCGCTTGTAAGTGTAGCCGGCAACCCCACCTCTCCAACCGAAACACAAGAAATGCTTTGTTGCGTATTATGAGGGCAGCGGTGGTACCGCCCCGGTCGAGCTCTAGTTCTCCCACATTTAAAAATTGCAATTGGAAGTGCAATTTTGTTACTTGTATATATACTATAGTACAGTTGGCAACCATGTTTTAAAACCAGTTTTACTCACGAGCGATCTGATCTTGTTTACAGAAAGAGTTGACTTATTTTTAAATTACCTGTCAAGGCCGATTAAATGTTCTACGAAGTTCTAGACAGTTAGTAAAATGATTTAGGATTTTCTTAAAATGCCGGGTTCGTATCCTAAGTCCTTATTTAGAGGCGTATTCCGACTCTTAAATGATAAATACGTTAAAAATACTTTTTCGTCGTTGGTGAAAAAAAAAACTTTGGAAACAATTCTATATAACAGAGGATTCTTAATGAATCATAGAGCAGTCCTAAACATTTTTAATTTTTTATGATGTTTCTATAGTCTTTTATTTTTTATTTGAGGTAGTTCAGCTTAATTAAAGACTATGTTAATATTTTAGAATTAAAAGCCATATAAACGAAATATATAAAAAGATATTTTACTAACATCTAAATTTGTAACATGTAAATTTGCAAACATATTATTCAAGTAATTATTCTTAATTTTAGTTCAGTAAAAGAATTTAATTATATTTCACTTAACTGTATTACTTGAAAAACCATTATTTTATTTAATTACTTGTAAATATAGGAGTTCTTAATATTTTTTGTAATACTTTTCTTAATGAACTTATATTTATTTTATATTATTATGCGGCTTATCATTAACACAGGCGTTGCTCGGTTACTATATGTACTATTGTTTGTGCAGAGAATAAGGCTTCTGCCCGATAATCGGAATATAATTCATTGTTGATCGTAATGTGAATAGTAGTTACATCCACCCAAATATTTTTTCGTTTGTGTTCGTTAATAAAATATTTCAGTTCATGTTTTACATTTTTATTTTCAAAATTTTGGTTTTGGCTTTTATGTTTCACAAAGTTTTAATACAACTGCTTAATTTACGTTAATAAAACATTATTAATATATATTACAATTTATTTGTTAGAACCTTACAACTATTAATAAATTATCTACATATTATGAACTAAGTTTAAGCGTATTTCATATGTATACATACATATATCCTTGAATAAATGCTTGTATATTAAGTAGACATTGGCCATTAATGTACAAGAACCTTCGCAGCCCAGCAATACAATATGGTACATTGCAAATTGCCTGAGCACTATAAAACAAAACTATTCGAACAGTGACTTTGAATTTTAGAGCAAAATTATCTTTTTTTTTTATTTACATTTTTTTTATTTAATTTAAAATTTTGATTTTTTTATTAATAGTTCAGAATAGCCGAAATAATCAAGAATTGAAAATTAATCACAATCGTATTTCAGTCTCAAACTAGATTTTTTGAAAAATTCCATAATCACATCACATAATGTAATGCGTTAAGTCTAAAGATTGCAATCTTAAATAATTATACATGTCGTCTGCAACATGGCCGACTAGAAACAAGAGGCCTTGAGAACCGGTGGAGTTGATGGAAGTAGTTAATTATTACAAATATTTGAGAGCTTCAGAGGGCACCTTGATGTCGGTAGGTACCATGACATTAATACTAAATTGTCAATCTTTTAGGTAATGTAGCAAATTAATTTGCAACCAAATTTCACCTTATGCAAATCAGCCATTTATGACTAAATTAAAAATTTATGTTATATCGAAGATATAGCGTATACAGCAATATATTGCCACGTTTTAATTTTGTGCACAATTCAAAAACAAGAATTGAATATTGATAGATGTTTAAGGTAAAATTATGAATTTATTATGATAACAAAATTGAATCTGTTTACGAAAACCACCGCTATACCATTTTGGTGTTCGATATGTAAATTATTAACTCTCAAACGGCTAGACGGTATAAACACGTAAAAACGGTTTAACTAAATGTGGCCAAAATATTACTGCATGAGCTGTTCTTGTTAACATACGATAGTAACCTTAGTACATTAACCCTCTAAGTAGAGTTCAACTGTGGGAATAGTTCTTCTGAAAATTCTTCATCCATTTAACAAACGGACAACTTCAGAGATCAAACAGAGAACATAAAACTTAAAATGTAGTCTAGTTTATGAACATTGATGGATGTGAACTGGATTATCTTGCATATAAAGATTTGTGATTTTGTTCTTGAATTTGATCATTGGTTGGTTTCATTCCTAACTTGTATAGTGTTCGCCCAGTTTTCCTTCCAGTGATGATCGTGACATACATTTTTATTAAATGCTTTTACGATTCGAGATTCTATGATTCGGGAGGATTTAAATTTATCGTTTGTCTCTCTCCTGGCGAGGTATAAAGAACCTTTCACAAAAAATAATTACTCAGAATTTGGTCAGGCGCTCAGTTTGCCAAAATCTTTTTATAATACAGTACCACATTTTGTACTGCCTTGTTAACCGAATTTTCACTACATACACTTGATAACATATCATCTGATATATTGATGCAATTTTCAGATTTCAAACACGTAATTACATCTGAAACCGAGCCACAGCACTTGACAATACCCGTATCACAAGGATCTGGCACTTCAATAGTGTTCGACACTTTTGTAAGTGTAACTTCAGGTTTAACTTCAGTAGTTTTCTTTTGGGTTTCAGGTATTTTCACAGTGATGGTCTTAGGAAGAGACAGCGGTCTATTGTAATATGACTCTTCTTCATTTAAATCTGTCTCTTCGATAACAATTCCCCAATTCTGTCTTTCATCGTCCATTTTGGTTGGTTCAGATTTTCTCGTAACCACTGGTTCTGTTCCGGTCACCTGTTTTGTAATATGCTTTGATCTCGTAACTTCACTCCTTTGCTTTAATGTAGGAAGTAGTGGCGTTGTGCTCTGAGATCTTGAATCAGAATTCCTGGCAATTATGTTATCACTATTATCAATAAATACTAGTCTCGTGTGAAGTTCGTCTTCGGAAGGATTTTTCCTGTTATCACTTGGAGCATTTTCAATGAATGGAATAGTTATAAATAGTACAGCAAACACGAGATATTTATTGGAAGCCATCTGAAATAAAAAAATAGATTTAGTTTATAGATTATTAACTTAAACCTTCATGGCAAAAAATAAATCCTAAATCACTAATTAATACTTAAAAAAGTAATGTACGAAAAATCTATTTTTTTAATATTTTTAAATAAATATAAATGTAAGTTTTAATAAAAACAAAACCTATGTACATATATGTTTTATTTATTTTTATGTTTTGTATTCACGTTCAATTTTTATATTGATGTTTGAGCTGTTATACAAAACAAACAATTTTAGTTTATACAAAAGTTACCACTAAATAAACATTTGTCAACAATGACATACAAGTAAAATATTTTGAACATTTACTTTCGATCTAAAACAAGAACGTTTGAAATATACGAGTAGTGTGAGACCACGTAGGTACAGACAACAACAAACCTCATACAATATTTATGTTTTAATGCAAAAAACAAATTCAGCTGTATTCGATGTCAGTTTGAGTTTCGAATATACTTCTCTAAAACATCAAATAAAATCACAATAAAACAACTCACTTGCACTGTTTTCTGTCACTCGTTTTCTCGATAATTGAAATTATAAATATAATATTCGTAAAATGTCAACTTGCTAACGTCTGGTCGGATCGACCGTCCCTGGCACTGTGCAGTAGACCGGTCGTGTTAACATATATATACAAACGACATGTCTAACGTACGACTTACGTCTTGCTTGCGCTTATGATGTCACTTATTGATTTTGAAAAAACTGTGTCTTCGTAGATTTTATTCGTCACGGATGACACACCCATTATTTACGCGTTTATAGGCACGTCCGTTATCCATTTTGGACGTAATTTCTTGAATATCGATATTTTTAACAGATGTTCGACTGGCGTGCTATCTTTAAAGCAATTCTTGCATGTCGCTTGCCATCTTTACAAGTGAAGTGATCATTGTAAAAGACAAACGGCGCTTGTGGGCATCTAAATCGCCTGAGTTGTTTAATCACGCAAGGGTTAAGTCAGTGTGTGATAATGGCAAGCGGTTGAACAGCCTGAAACGAAAACCTTGGGAGCGGAAGAGGGCCCTCGTCTCGGACACAACATGCGTCGATACCTAGGCCTCTTCTCGACTCATCGGAACGGTGTCGAGGTGGTGCCACGACGGAAGCTGCAGATGTCAAGCGTAAATGTGTTCAGCTCAGAAGTAACCAATTAATACAAACAAAATAAAACTGAATTAAAAACATGCTTCCTTTTTTTAAGTCGCGTTGTCATTCCTGAAGGTGAAGCTGAAACGTTTTATATAAGTGCTTGCCTTACCATACCCTTTAAACTAGAATGTGTTCTAGTTTTAGACTTTACACTACTGTTATAAATCAAAAGTCGATTAATGCAGAGTTCTATCGACTTCCCATCATAAAGTATTTGTTTTCTGTGACAAGAGAAACAAACGAGCATGCAGGCCAGGTGATGTTAAGTAGTATCTACAATCCCTTGACTTCCCATCCAACCTCAAACAGGATTTAAGCCGTATCTGAGCTCATAAATCATCATATCATAGATGCGTCTTTACTATTGAGAACTGTGATAGCCGGAATGATCATCCGACAATTTCACCTATCCAAAAGAAAAAGGTGAGTTCGTTCACAGCAGATCATGAGGGTTTCTTCATTGTCGAACTTGTCATGCCACCTGTCGAAGTATGAAGTAGGAACAATAAATATGATTCATCCTTCACACGCATGTTAGTACAGTCATTCTATGGCGTACGTAATTATTTGTTTGTTGACATAATTACTCATGCCATCGTCAAAATGGAACTTGCCATGAGATAGGTAATAAAGCCTTTTGTAGCTTGATTTTGTAAGTATTCTACTAAATGTAGAATTATAGCTCGGTCAGGAAGGTATTACCGCCGCTCTCATAATCCACCGTAAAGAAACTCTATTGTATCGGTTGGTTAGGTGTGCTTGCTGGCTGCATTTATAAGTGAGGCGAGCATCTTAGTCTTCAGGAGTAGCAACACATCTGTAAACGACGTCCGTAGACGTAGATGTCCATGAGCAGCAAACGTATTAGATAGGCTACACGCTCGTTTGATACTTTCCAAAATGTATATAAAAAATTAAATGAAAGCCTGACCCAAATATTTCATATTACGTCGGTTATGCGCAAAATGTCAAATTCACGCGCTGAATAACCATCGCAATTCTCTGCGCGAGATATGAACCAGCTTTCGCATCAACAGCAGCGTCAACCTATCATACTTGTTTTGAACTATTCGTATGTTGAGGTAAATATTATGTAAATGAATAAGTATTATTTTAGAAATTGTTTCAGTAACTACCATCAATTTAGATGTTTCACATCAGCCAAATATTCAGTGACGAATGTGGCTAGTTTATATACTACTATTGCTACACTGCTTCTATCGTAACTAGTTGTGTTTTTGGGCATGCCACATGTGCGTGGACTTTATTTACTTTATTTTGTTTTTTTTTTATGTGAGAGAGTAAGAAACGGGCATGCAGGCCCCCTGATGTTAAGTGGTCACTGCAGCCCATGGACAAGCACGTCCAATCTCGAACAGAACCGAAGTTCTATTTAAGGATGGACGCGGATGCGTTCCTACTCCTGAGGACTAAGTTGCCTCCAATAATGTGTATCCGGCAACAACATCTCCCCAACCGAAACACAATACATGAAGAACATGTTGCTTTACGGCGGGTTATGAGGGTGGCGGTGGTACCGC
>DWON01003964.1:0-17055 GCA_018251015.1 Phocides pigmalion okeechobee | reverse complement strand
CGGGTTATGAAGGTGGCGGTGGTGCCGCCCCGGGCGAGCTCTAACGGCTCTACCACCTCCATACAACTCAAAATTTGCTAAGCTAATGACCGCTCCGCCAACGCATCTACGTTTGAGCTCAGATAGAATTTCAGTCGTGTTTGTGGTTGTACATGGATATCTATGGACTGCGATTATTTATCATCAGGTGGTTTGCATGTTCGTTTGCTACTCTTATCACATAACAAAAATTAGAATTCAACAATTTATGAATATTTGCTTAAAGTATCAGGCCTTTCTTTGCAAAAATCTATGCTATTAAGTTGTTATTAAAAACTGCTTTGTAACAATCCGCTACCATAATGTATGACTGTAGCGGATTGTTTCGAAGTGGTTTTAAACAACTTAATTTGCTTAACATAAAAGAAATAAGGTTGATCCTATTCAAAAATACAACAACTTCTATATATCTAAAAATCATTTTTTTCTCTAAACGAGTTTTTGTAGAAAATGGCATTTTAGTATAATTATATTTATACGGCTAGTGTAGTCATAGAAATCAAAATCAATATAAATTTTAGAGCTAAAACTATACATATATAGATTATAGACCTAAAACCCAACCAACCCACGATATCAGATAGAGAAAGGACCGAATAGGGCACGTAGGACCATATTTCGTGTAGCTACTTTAATTAAATTTGAGGAAATTTGTCTTCTTGGCACATAATCTACGTATTACGTGATTTAATAACCCAAAACCCAAACTTAAAACGTGTTACGAGTATTTAACGGAAAAGGGTACATGTATCTTGAACAATATTTCGCGAGATTTTTACATTTTGCCATTACGTTAAGAATATCTTGCATTTTTAACAGTAAGAAATGCATTGTTAACATGGAAATAGCACAAGAACATGCAGTTCATCTGTTTATAAAGCCATTGCCGCCCACCTTTAGCAGGAGGTACCCTCTTCATACCTATTACTGCCTCACAACAGCTTTCTCAAACGCCGTTATAAGCCAACCCCATATCGCAAGTTAAGGTGAGATTCTAACAGGAGATAAGGTGGCGATTCTAACAGGAGATGTTTTATATTGGTCCTTTAGGATGACAACATATCAATGTACGCCAGTACAACTTCAGCCCTACTTGGGCGGCCATGACTTTGCCATAAGGTATGCAGTTCACCTTTGATTTGCTCATTCTTTAACTTAGAAGAGTATCAAAAGAACGTACAAGCTTCATATTTTAAGCAGTTGTTGCAACCAACACATCCAACCGTCTACATTCAATCTCCAACATAACTAAAGTCCTATTGATATAGTACACAGGTTAAATGTAACTTTTGGGAACTAGGATCGCCTTGTAAATATACCCTCTATGAAAAAAACTTAACAAAAACATTGGATCTATCCTATTACTGTAAAAACCCACTTAGCGCCAAGGGAGTGAAGATAAACAAGTTAAGTGCCTTCGGTATCATTTTACTAATTTTCAGTGCAAAATCAGCTGTGCTAAGTCGTTATTTACCTAACTGTCCAATTGTACAGTTTCTGTCTGTAAACGTGGGACTATAGAATGATGTTATGTAGTTCCATAATATAGGCACGTTGTCCCTTTAAGTTTACCAAAAATCTACCTCAAGAAGTTATATATCGAAGAATATATATATCGTAAGCTATTTCTGCGGCTTCCATATCAACGAAGAGCTGGCTCGAACCGGTCAAATAAAGCTGTGTACGACGTGTGTAAGTGACGTTAATAGATTATACACTTATATTAACGTGTGTAAGTGACGTTCATAGATAATACACTTAATATAAGTATTTTAGCGTCACTTACACACGTTGTACACAGCTTTATTTGACCGGCTGGAGCCAGCTCGTTGATACGTCATTATCAGTATATACTGATAGTGACGTCATTCGCATCAACTCTGCAGGCACGACGCGATGAGACTAATGTCCCATTCGATAATTACTATGTGAAGAATTGTGAATAAGATTTCGCTTCGATATAATTTATAAATATGCAGCATTGGCGTTCCTAAGAATTGTTCCTGGAGGGTTAATCGTCCAGAAGAACTAGCTAAAGTAATTTAACAACAGAGATATATCTACTAGAACTCTTCTGTGCAAATTATTAAATTGTAGCTGATTGCTCTCTGCACATGGGAGATGTATGAGTCAAAATATTATTAGAGGCCTTTATTAATGTAATAGATCCCCAAACAGTTGTTTTAATTGTTATCTGTTTGTCTATGCGTTTTGGCGTCATAATCTCAGAAACAACTTAGTTCTAAGTATCTGTAGCCCATTGACATCTAAAATTCCAACCTCAAAAAACACTTAAGCCTTGCCTGACGTCGTGCGTAGATTCAATGCTATTTTTAAGGGCTGAGTAAGCCCACGCTTGTATGTGTAGCCGGCAATCGAACCTCTTCGACCGAGACACAAGGGCCACTTGAAGGCAGATTATGAAGGTGACGGTGGTACCTTTTCGCTTGAGCTGTTCTTCTACCAACTTGCATATTTCAAACAATAACACAGCCGCGCTACACTGGTAATATAGAAAATGCATTAATACACGTAGCTTTAGAGCCACCGCATTCATAATAAAAAGAGAGTTGTTACAAAGAGAGCAATAGGAATAGACCTTTGTTATTCAACAAATCGAAAAATATAGTAAGTTTAACAACAATATAAATGCAAAGGAAACGAGAAATGATATGTTATATTTGTTTGCTCGAATTTCAAAGAACAACGATCGAGCTACCAAATAGAAAGAAAATCTACGTGGTATGTATATTTTGCTTTTGAATTGAATTCAAAATTGTTTCCAGACCGCTTTGAGTAGATACAACACGTATAATCAGCTGTTTAATGAACGTTCTGAAGTAATGCTTTTAAACCTTTCATTTAGTCTTTTTTATGTGGGAAGAGTAGCAAACGAGCATGCAAACCAACTGATGTTAAGTAGTCGAAATCCATAAACATCCACTTACAACCACAAACACGACCGAAATCCTATCTAAGCTCGAACGTTGATAAGGTGCTACTCTTGAGGACTAAGATGGTCGCCTCGCTTGAAAGTGTAGCCAGCAACCGCACTTCTCCAACCGAAACACAAGTAATGCATTACGGCGGATTATGCGGCCGGCGGCTAGTCATTATAATCATTATCATTATCCCTTTTTAAACCAGCCGACGACCGTTCCGTTTTCACCTTTGATACACATATTCAGCCATATCTAACATCTTAAAAGCGTACGTAGATGAATTACTGCTCCAATGAGTTTTTTCTTATGTGAAAGGAGTAGGAGGACAAACGTATCTACGAAACGAAAGTATGAATCTGAGATATCACATGTTGACTTCATATGTATTGACGTCGTTTGTATTAAATTTGTTATTACTAAAGATAGGTGTATTTTATGACCCCTTGCAGTGACATTTGAGGGCAAATTAGATTGTCCACTTAAACACCTATGGATATGGTAGTAAAAAATGTATTGCTTTCTTTTTTACTGTGTAACGGTAATCATAATTAACGATATTTTGAATCTGTTACATAGCTCGTGGTCACGTCTTAACTACCAAACGAGTTTAAGGGTAACTATCAACGACCAAAACGACTAAATTGTATAAATTCCGCGATAATATTAGTTTAAAATTATTTATTATGTTCTGTTAGTCGATACTGTTCCAATCATGTACACTTGATCCAATGATACTTGGAGCTGAAAAAAACCCCATGTTACTAATCTAAAAAATGCAAGTAGCTGGGATTTCTTAATGACCGGAAATCTTACATATCCCGGCATCGCTGCCACAATACCGGGTACATCTGAAAGGTTTTCTCCCCAAGACAATAAAGTTAGAAAAAAGTCACTGAGAAAGTGTCACCGCCGTCCTCAATCCAAGGTGGGAGAGTTACTATAGTGGTAACAAGGTTGGAGACTGTAATTCGACCGGAGAGGTCTCACCACCGCCCTCACAATCCGCCGTAAAGCATTACTTGTGTTTCGTTGGAGAGGTGCGATTGCCGGCTACACTTTGAAGGAAAGCGACTCTCTTAGTCCTCAGGAGTAGCAACGCATCTACGTTCAGCTCAGCGAGGACTTAAGTCATGTGTGCGGTTGTACGTTGATGTCTATAGGACTACTACTAAACATTAGGTGGTGTGCATGTTCTTTTGCTACTCTTTTCAAATTAAAAATAAAAAACACATCGCAGCAATGGACAAATAATTTTTGCATTCCATATGGAGAGACATAGTTGCCGGATACACTTACTTACATGCAAGACGACCATATTAATTCTTAAAAATAGCAAAATATCTACAACCTCAGATAAAGCTTTAGTCCTATTGAATTTGGGGCGCTGTGATCACTTAACATCGGGTGGATTTACCTATTTTTCTAATATAAAATAATCAAAGAACTACGTAGGACTCCGTTAGTTTTACGTATATTGATTTAGCTTGAGATTGAGACATTATTTTTAACAACCAATCCAGAGTTCATTACGAAGACAATGACTCCCTATTTACAAAGGCCTCTGTCTGCGTTGTGTCTGGTTTTTACGAGTGAGAAGTATTTTCCAATATACCTAGTAAGTTTACGTCTCATAAAGGCAGCAAATCTCATATTAAAAGAAAATGAGATTTGTTGTAACCAAAATACGTTGTCTGACAAAATATAATCTTGTATGTTACCTTGTATTTTTATAGGTATGACAGCAATAGTTGGAGCCTTACTACCATCTCTTAAAACAGGCTTATTATAAGCTTAATTAAGTGATATTTCGGAACACAAATGACCGACGGAAACGACTGTATCCCAAAGGACTAATCCGCCCACTCCTTTGATCTTATTACAAGGAAAATAATTTAACAGGTTGGTTCGATCGGGAAGGTACCACCTTCGCCTCCATAATCCGCAGTAACGCAATTCTGCATCGGAAACTTCATATATTCATACTATTGCGTTGCTGCCCTTGAGAACTAAAATAGAATAAATGCCTACTACTCATACATTTGTAATTGTCTTATCACACCCTTCAAATCACTATGTACCCAACGTAAGTATTACTTATGAAAGGCACACAGATTAATATGTAAGTGGCAGTATCTACTTAAAAACTTTATCACTTTATAGTTTTATATCCACTATTCGAAGGTGGTAGAATTATACTTCGACCATAGAAATAATAGTAATTTAGACGTCATTTTAGATAGATGACTAGGCACTATGAATGACTACGCATGTATGTAAGAAAAATAATATAATTAAATATAAACTCTATTACTCGAGCGAAGCTGGGCCGGATCGCTAGTAATTTATAATATAAGGTAAAATAAAGCCTTGGTGTGGTGTGGTTTGCCTGGATACGAAAGTTTGGAACAGGTGTTGTTATTTATAGTTACATTTTCACAAAATTTCACAATAAACATAAATAAACAACAATTTGCATACCAATTTATAAAACAAATGTAAATTTCAAAGGTGGTAGAGCCGTTAGAGTTCGCCTAGGGTGGCACCGCCACCCTCATACTACACCGTAAAGCAACATGTTCTTCATGTATTGCGTTTCGGTTGGGGAGGTGTGGTTGCCGCATACACATTATTGGAGGCGACCATCTTAGCCCTCAAGAGTAGGAACGCATCCGCGTCCAGCCTTAAATAGAACTTCTCTTCTATATGAAATTTGACGTGGTTGTTGTTGACAGCCCATGGACTGCAGTGACCACTTAACATCAGGTGGTCTGCATGCCCATTTCTTACGCTTTCATAATAAAAAAAATGCAGTGTGCCTGATAGCAAGTACCAACTGCCGTGATTGATCATAGCTTATGCTTCAATGAACAGTTCTACCTGAAGATTACAAAAAAACATCCACTCCTGAGTAGTAATATGGTCGTCTAACACGTAGATACTGAACATAAGGTAACGTAGAAAATTAATGAGTC
The DNA here is from genome assembly GCA_018251015.1 of Phocides pigmalion okeechobee. Lineage (NCBI taxonomy): Eukaryota > Metazoa > Arthropoda > Insecta > Lepidoptera > Hesperiidae > Phocides > Phocides pigmalion. The sequence continues at coordinate 11,102 of DWON01003964.1, read as the reverse complement.
AGTAAGTGACTTGCATGATTATAAGTACTATTAAAGTAACTGGTATTAAAAAGTAAATTTTAAATTATTAAAGACACGCATTATAAATTTGTAGATGGCACTTCTGGCACGTATGGCTATACAAAAATTCTTTGGGAAAACAGGAAATAGTACGCAGTCCACCTGTTATTAAGTGGTGACTGCCGTTGAAGGATATCGGTAACCAACTCTTATTTAACAAAGTTTTACATAAAATTGAATATGCCGACCAACGAATATGAAATGTTTTTTTGAAATTATTCGAAAAACTTTAAATTTATCTATTACATGATATGTAAATTGTTTGCCTACAAAATTATTTGAACATACTCGGATCACGATGAAACCGGATTTTAAAATGTACTTCGAGTAGTTTAGAAAATTTAATAAACCAGTATTCGCACGTCATTATTTATGTTGACACGCAATAACCTTTGGTCATTTCTACGTATAATAATATTGTAAGAAAAATACTGACACTATTTTAATTTATATGTCTAGATCGATACATAAGTGACTTAACTTCAGTGAAGTGGACATTGAATGTAAAATTATCAATAAATTATAATTGTAATAATCTAATCTGTTACAAGCATATAAATTACATAGTGTTTGTACATTATCATCTGTATCTTTACGTAGACAGGTATTGGAATATAAAACATGAATTTTCAAAATAAAGTTGTGCTCGTGACAGGTGCAAGTTCAGGAATAGGCGCGGCTATTGCATTGGAATTTTCAAAAAATGGCGCCGATGTCGTCATTGTCGGACGAAATAAATCGAAGCTGGATAATGTAGCAGAAAAATGTGCAGAGAATGGTAAAAAGCCTTTATTGATACTGGCTGATGTCGCCGAGGAATCACAGACCAAAACAATTATTGATGAAACTATAAGTACGTATGGAAAATTGGATGTATTGGTTAACAATGCGGGAGTAGCAGGTTTTGGAAGTATATTAGCAGAAAACGCGATAGAAATGTTCGATCGTGTCATAGCGGTTAATCTACGCGCAGCCGTTTGTCTGTCTCATTTTGCTGCGGCTCATCTAATTACTAGCGGAGGTAATATCATCAACATATCCAGCATAGCTTCGCTTGCAGTTTTATCACCAACGAACTTTCCATATTGCGCATCGAAGGCCGGCTTGGACCACTTCTCACGAAGCATTGCACTGGAGTTGGCTTCTAAAGGCGTTCGTGTCAACTGTGTGAATCCGGGTCCGGTAAAAACTGATTTTATAGACTCTCTCATTACAGGTAAAGATGAACAGGACATATTTTGGACGAATTTAAGTAAATGCACAGCGCTTGGGAAGGTGTGTGAAAGCAAAGAAATAGCGGATTTAGTTTTGTATTTGGCGAGCGACAAAGCAAAAAGCGTAACAGGCAGTTCTTTTGTGGTGGACAATGGATTATTGCTTAAAGGGTCACTGTCAATTTAAATATGATGTAAAAATGAATGTGAAACTTTTATTTTCCTGTTACCAATATCATCTTTACTGGTAATTTCAATATTTTCCATTACCCTTCACTGAACGATTGGCTAACATTAATATGATAACTTTTAAAAAAAGTATTTTTGTTTTATATTGTTTACTTAAAAATGTTTAACGAGACATGGGTTACAGAACTAGTACTTGTATCAGTTCCAAAATAGTAATTCAAAATCAAAATAAAGTCAAAATAGTATTTTAATATAATTGTACCTTTAACAAAGTAATAGACTCAATAAACCATCTGTATTACATTTTATAAATATTTATTTATATTAAGTTGTGAAAATATTGGATGTAATATAACAAATGGTTACTTATAAAAATTGTTTTTTTTTACATGTTTTCATTTTTATGTTAAAATTAAAAAATGGACTCGTTAGTGACCTAATTTTTAATATTTGTATCGGCGTACTATATGTTTTAAATATGCGCAGACTCTATATAACATTGTATATACATATATACATACTTTCAGTATAATAGGCGCAGTCTTACACAGAGGAGCAAAGTTCCAACTTCCATTTATTCTATTTTCAACATTTTGAAGTGATAAGAAAGCCTGGGATTGAACGTATCTCACCGGACTATTTTTATTTTCCATGTAATAGTGTCATTTACTCGAATTGTGTGCAGATGACAGTGGAGAGATCCTGACACACACCATTAGCTGTCTCGTGTGCTCACCATCTTTCTAAAGTTATACTGTATAATGTTTATTTATCAAGGACTGATTTGAAAAGAGTGCCGAGAGTTTTTTTCCGCCGGCTTTTTTCTCCCGGCCAATCTTAGCCAACAGCGCTCAAAGCCGATGTACTGATTTAACATTGTACCCTTGACGTTCATTAAGTGTATGTAAATATCTTACAATGAAAAAAAATATTTGAATTAAACTCATTTGATTTTGAATAAATTACCATCAAACATATGGTTTTATCCACTAAGATACAGCGTAAGAAACTAAACCTTAACATCAAACATGACGTATCTATCAAGTTGCTCTCCACTTGTATGCCTATACAAAGGACACAAACAACTACTGGAGTCCAACATGCAAATTACACAACGGGCCTTGCACAGCAAAATGACAAGTGCAAGGCCGGCCCAATATTGCTTACACGGATGCACATAGCATTCCGACAATTAGACAGATGGTGTCATGTTCGTATGATATTACACTAGCATTAATTAACGGCTTTGCTCGCGAAATTTAAGCTTAGATTGTATTATTATCTTATTATATGATGTAAATTTATCTCATTATATGTTATATAATTCATTTTCTAAACAATTATTTGGACTTATACAGACAAATGGTTTTATAGATACATTTCTCAAATCAAACATGTTTATTGTGGAATACAGGTAAATCTATACATATAGTTCTAATATTACATATTGTCCGGATACATGGGTATACAATATATGTATATCTTATTGTGACAAGATAATTAGAGTCTCATCAGCAGTTTATGAATGCGTCGTCTAAGTTTGTAGTGTCGTTGAAAAGTTTTCTAACATAATCGAAATTTTCAATACATCGCATTGCGTATAATTTAAGGAAGGAAACTACAACGAGCCTTATCGTTTTGAATGTTTCATCCAGTCATCATAATAATAAAGGAAAAAAGGCAGGCGGAGCCCGAAAGATTAAAACTAACCAGGTAGAAATAAGCAAAAAATCATCTTTCACCTGGATTAATGGAGGTCTCATTCTCGTAACTTATTTTTTATTATAGAAATAACTTCTTGTAATAACTAAATAAAATATATTTGATTTAACAGTAATTTTCATGATCATAATAATTTTATTTGCGTAACTCATTCAGCAATCTATGACAAACTCCCAATTGTAACCTTTTTTTAACCCTTAGTGGATTAGTACCTAAGTGACTTTGGGTTTTCGTAATGTTAATTACAATATAAGCATTAACTACTACAAGATGTTTATCTAAGCTGACCGTGAACCACTAATAAGGATTTTGCATATAGGCAGCTCGAACACAATTTTCGTATGATATTAAAATTCAAATATTTTATTTCATTGTAAGGTATTTAAATACACTTAATGAATGTCAAGGGTACAGTTGGCGAAGGTTGACTAGGAGAATAAGCCGGCGGAAAAAAACACTCGGCACTCTTTTTAAATCAGCCCTTGATAAATAAATATTACACAGTATACCTTTAGAATCATGTTGACCACTCACACAGTATAATTATAAACAGATACTACACAAGAATCCGGTTAAATGTTTATCACAATTTCTCTCGTTAGAGTACTTGGCTTCAGAAAAATTTAGATTTAACTTCAGTAAAGTGTACGTGGAATGTAAAATTATCAACAAATTATTATTGCACTAATCTAATCTATTACAAGTGTATAAATTTCAACGTGTTTGTACATTTTCGGCAGTTTGTATAACTTTAGGCTGATAAATAAGTATTATGACGTAAATCATGAATTTTCAAAACAAAGTGGTGCTTGTGACAGGTGCGAGTTCAGGAATAGGTGCGGCTATTGCTTTGGAATTTGCAAAAAATGGTGCCGATGTCGTCATTGTCGGACGAAATAAATCAAAGCTGGACAATGTGGCAGAAAAATGTGCAGAGAGTGGTAAAAAGCCTTTATTGATACTTGCTGATGTCGCCGAGGAATTTCAGGCTAAAAGAATCGTTGATGAAACTCTAAGTACATATGGAAAATTAGACGTATTGGTTAACAATGCGGGAGTAGCAGGTTTTGGAAGTATATTAGTAGAAAACGTGATAGAAATGTTCGATCGTGTCATAGCGGTTAATCTGCGCGCAGCCGTTTGTCTGTCTCATTTTGCTGCGCCTCATCTCATTACAAGTGGAGGTAATATCATTAACATATCCAGCATAGCTGCGCTTGCAATTCTATCACCGCCAAACTTTCCATATTGCACATCGAAGGCTGGCTTGGACCACTTCTCACGAAGCATTGCACTGGAGTTGGCATCTAAAGGCGTTCGTGTCAACTGTGTGAATCCGGGACCAGTCATAACTGATATTTTGGACTCTGTTATTGCAAATAAAGATGAACAGGAACTGATTTGGACTAATTTGTGTAAATCCACAGCTCTTGGGAAGGTATGTGAAAGCAAACAAATAGCGGATTTAGTTTTGTATTTGGCCAGCGACAAAGCAAAAAGCATCACAGGTAGTTCTTTTGTCGTGGACAATGGATTGCTTCTAAAGGGGTCACTAGTCTAAATGTGATTGTAAATTTTTCTCTTCCTGTTATCAATGTAATCTTTATTAGTAATTTTAATATTTTCGTCAAATATTGTAGGTGAAATAATAGATGTTATGCATTCTTAAACGTATTTTTATTTTATATCGTGTACAATATAATAGTTTTACGACACGTCACATACGACGACCGCACGACTGGATTTAATTTTAATGTGACTTAAATACGATAGTCTATGAATGTTATTATACCATAAGCGAAGGCATGTATGAAATAAACGCATATTTTTTAATACTGGATGTTTATACTTTCACAAAAAAAAATACATATATTGTGTCGGATTAAATATATTACATTAATGATATAACGGAGATAGATACCTCTAAATACATTATTTTTGTTTTCGAAATGAATCTTGTGATGTTTAAAAAAAATATATCTGTAGAATATAATTAATGACACTGACAGACAAAAAATCTGATATAAGTAAAAATATGTCTATCTTCGTTTTTACAACCAATTTTCACTGGTTGTCTGTTGAAAAACTTATGACAGGCTTAAAGATTCTCAGTATTAGCGTGTACTCGTCTATTTTTTTGTGCATACAAAGACGTACAGTTACGTTTTTTAATCTGTTTTGGTTGATAAATAAATGTAAAAAAATACAAAACTGTATATTTATCTGATCTTTTATGTGTCCATACTTTCAATATTCACTAATAAAACTCATTTTTTTTGGAAATATTTATTATTAATATTCTTTAATTTTATCCATTCCATGATTTTGAGATAACTTACAAAATAATCAACAATCAGCGTTAAGAAAACAAAGATCTGCAAAATAATAGTTTTCTTTTCCCTTTTTTATTGAAGGGAGTATAGTTATTTACCGAAACTCAGGAAGATATAGAACAGAAAGTAAGTTATTAAGTTACGTAAGTGTCTGGTTATGGACTCTGAAAGTTTTTATAAATAAACCTAAAACTCACTGACCTTATATAATAATACCCGTTGATGATAAAAAGGGGTTCAACATAAGACTCAAGTTTTACAGGTAATGATTTATTTATTCTTCCTCAATTACAACAAAAATAACATCTAAATTAACTAAATTATTTTGGTGACTCTCCCCAAATACCACAAAATAGAAATGTGAGTGTAACCTACGGTTTATTTCCTAATGATACAGAAACAGTAAAATTTAACACTACCTCTACAAGAAATGTCAACTTAAGTATAAAAAATATATATGTGGCTTATTATGTGTCTGCACTTAATAGGTCCTGTTACAAAACCATGGTGTTATTCATATAAGGAAGAGGAATTATTCAGTTTTTTTTTCTATATTCAAGTGGGAATGCCGTATTTTGCTAATCAAAATGCTGCCAACATTAGTTTCAAAGCATTTTTTATGATTCAATAGTTTCACATAATCATGGATCACAACAGTAGGTGGAGACTAGTTATTTTCAACTTCATCATGATTGGAACTAATATATATTTCTCTTCCGAGGATGGGTACAATTGGTGTTTTTGGGGCAATGTTGCAAAGGCAGATACCCCATGAATTGCAGCTTTATCTGCGAGTACCCAACAGGAGTGGCACACAAATGTTATAGTTATCTGAAACAAAATATTGATATGTGATAGAACTAGTTTGGCCAGAGAGGTACCATCAGTTTCCTCATAAACCATCAAGCAACTCGAGCTTCAGTTGCAGAGATGCCGTTGCCAACTACACTTGATAGCCAGGTGACAATTTCAGTCCCCAGGAGTAATAACATCTACAAAGAAGCTCAGATAGGGCCACAGTCCTGTTTGAGTTTGTTTATCAATATCCATTGGCTGCAGTGACTATTTATCATCAGGTGACCAGTACACTTGTTTCCTACTCTCCATTCATAAAAAAATAAATACTAATACAATAAGCTTATTGTATCTTTTATTATGAATGTTTTGAACAATGACAGCAGCAAAATATTAAACATCCCATACGTAGCCAGCATGGCAGACTAAGACTTAAAATTTTCTTGTTCCCAAGCCGAGGGCTGTGCCTGAGCAGACAACTGTGCCTAACAGTAGGATGTATAGATTGTGATGATAATATATTTTAAAATCTATAAAGTAGGGGAGCATTCTATATTCAAATGACTATAAAAATCAAATATTCATTTGTTTTGTATTGGCTGGAATTTTTGTATAAATAGAGGAACAGTTTGTGAAATAAATCAATTTGATTTGGTACTTCGTCTTTGAAGCATGTTATAATTTATACTGAGTTTACTTACAGTTAAAGGTATTATCCATACTTGAATCACATTATAATAATGTGTTCATCTTACAGGACCGGAAAAAGTGTGTAATAAGTGACTAACTTTTTGTGATAAACGAGATTGTCCAAAGCAGAGACATGTACTGCAATGACCAACTTGGTCAGCTTTGTCAATAGTTTGTCTTGATAAACCAGCATCTTGAGCCAAGCTGTGGCAAGCCTGGCAGACTGTGTGACTGTCGCTTACCTAAAAAGAGCAGGAAAGAAATGGTGATATTATAAACTACATTTTGTATTATAGCTAATGGGGTCTGATAAGACAGGTGCAACTATAACAAAGTAAATGATTTTATCTGTAACCATTTATCTTGTAATATAGTATCACACATTTGTAAAACAACTTTTAAAGTTTAAACAAATTCTGAGGATAAAATTACTATTGTCTGACGAAGTTCTTAATAAAAAAACTACGGTAAGAGGAATTATTAGGATTTATCGTGGTAAAAAATATTTATGTATAAAATAAAATAACTTACTGATTTAATGCGCGCCATTGACGAATTGATGACTAAGTTTGCTCTACCTAAAGCTCATTTACCTAATGCGTTCACTTAACGACTTAATGCTAAACCACAACTAACAACGAGACATCGTAACACTGTCCAATCTGCAAGCAAATTCGCTGAATATAATAAAGTGCAAATATATTTACAAGATACTTTGTTCGCTGGTATTCATGCAGGAGTCGTAGCATTTGAATAAGATAGGTAAGTCTATAAAATAAAAGCAATGATACGGAAATGAATGTAAAAAGAACGAAAACACTCAATGCGCGCACGCAAGTAATAGGTATACGAAACGAATGTGTGACGTAGGTATTTATTTATTAAACTTGCGCTGTCAAACTATCAGTTATGACATAACATGACATTTACACTACAGATTCAGAATATAGATACTGTAATAAATATTAAAATTGAATATTAATAATTAAATAATATATATATCTATATATATAATTATTAAAAATAATTAATTATGGAGTTATTGACTATGGCCGTTCAAAATATTGCTTCACGCTGAAAACCTCAAGTCACTGAAATATATAGTAACTCAGTCTTAGAATGTAGGCCGGTTACGTTTACCGCATGAATTATGAAAGGTGAAAGCAGAACCCACATGAAAGCGTCAAGATGAATGATAAAAGCAAAAGAGTTTAAAACAGTCTTTATTTGCATGTTCCAGGTGATGCTGGGTCCTCTCATAAAATAAAGACGTGAATTTCCATATACGTTTACCATAAAAGTAGCACACAAAAATAGAACCAACAGCAAAAGGCTTAAATGTAAAACGGAAAATGTGTCAATATTGTTGTGAAGAAGTAAATAATCAATTTCATGTTACTAAATACAAGGTTTTAGTTAAATTAGCATTTAACTTTCATTTATTCACGTGCTTTTCGTATATTCTTTTTTTTTGCATGTGGAAATAGTAGTACTAAGTACATTTTACAAGTGTCAAGTGTCAAGTGTGTACAAATTCTCAAGTACACTTTATTATTTAACGGGTATGATCAGCAGTCGTTAAAAGGCTGACGGAACAGATATCAAAGAGATCAATCATATATTTCTTTTTTATGTGAGAAGAGTAAACGAGCATGCAAACTATCTGATGTTAACTAATCGCAACCCATAGACATCCACATACAGCCACAAACACGACTGAAATCTTATCTGAACTAGAACGTAGATACGTTACTACTCCTGAGGACTAAGATAGTCGCCTCGTCGCCCACAACTGCACCCCTCTAACCGAAACACAAGTATTGCTTTACGACGGATTATTTCTGAGAGTGGCGGTGGTACCTCCCCGGTCGAACTATAGTTCTCCCGATCTTTATTATATTTAGAATATTTCATTTCGTTTTTGTAACAATGTGTAGTTTTTCACTTAACCTGGCCAGTAATAAGACTGATTGTTCTGTATTATAATCTTAATACTGAATTGCTTGAAGGAGTACAGTCGAAATCCACAAGATTCTGCATAGTAAACATATTTATATAATTTCCTTCAATTGAACTACATTACTGTTAGATTTTTTATTAATAATATTTTATAACAAAAAAAATGTCCTTTAAACTATACATTATGTTAAATTTGCTCCTGTGAATAACACAAACACTAACATAATAGGCTGAGCTGAAATGCAATTTCCTAAATGTTCAACGTTTTGAATAACTTTGCCTATCTGCGAGAAATTCCTCTTACGGAACGAGAAAGCTTTTGTTTGAATTTTACTTTAAAACTGCAGAAAAAGGAATTGTTTAGTCTGAAGAGCTTTGAGATAATGTATTGAATTATTGTAGAAAACAATATCTAGGCCATTCATAAAAGTTGAAAATCTTTTTTTATGTGAGAAGAGTAGCGAACAAGCATGCGAACTATCTAACGTTAAGAAGTCGCAGCCCATAGATATTCACGTACAACCACAAACACGACCGAAATCCTATCTGAGCTTGATCGTAATGCGTTGCTACTCCTGAGGACTAAGATGGTTGCCTCGCTTCAAAGTGGAGCCGGCAACCGCACCTCACCAACCGAAACACAAGCAATGCTTTACGACGGATTATGAGGGGAGCAGTGGTACCTCCCCAGTCGAACTATAGTACTCCCACCTTTAAACAACTAATATATTTTCAAACTATTCCTAGGTAATTCAAGTAACGACTGCCAACTGTCGATAGCAACTGACTGCTTTACGTACCCTCTTTACCACTGCGGTCACTCATCAAATTTTCAACATTCTTTAACTTTGTCAATCATTTACGATCTACACAACCCCAGATGTTATGTAAATTTAAGGTACCTAGGTATATGCAAATTAGTTCGATTGACATCAACTTAATAAACCTATGTCTACATTACATCATCAACGTCAGTCTTGACGTACTTGGTACAGTATGTCTATACTGTACCATATTTATCCCGCGAAAAAAAACTGTTAAAGTCACTATTTCGATGCATTTAGACAAAATATTTTAGAGAACTAGAAGTAAATAAAAAATAATACAAATTCTGCGGGATCGTGAATATATCGCTATTGCGTTTGCTGTTGCTATAGAAAAGAAGAAATATGCTTAAGAAATCTTAAGATTATTTAAATTGTACAATTTAGTATTTCGAGAATTAGGAGACAAAAATGTTGGTCAAATTCATTTGTTCCGAAATTCATATATTTCGAAGTAAGCTTAATATATACCTGTCCTAAGAAATAGTAAGGCGTGCAAATCTTGTAAATTAGGTACTTGATACAGGATTAAATATTAAATTGGTTTCAATTGGCGATCCATTATCTCGAGTACCTAAGTATAATCCGTCTAAGTAGTAGACTAATCTTCCTCACAATTTATTGCAAAATTATGCAGAGCCTACGCAAATATCATGTTGCAAATTTATCGTTGAATGAGTGTTGCATTGATAAATAAAAGCAGACTAAGCCTCTACACACACTGTGCAATATTTTTTTGTGCTATCTGAAAGTGGGAGAGCTATAGTTCGACCAGGGAGGTACCATGGGGAAGAAATTCCATAACATGAAGGTATCGCTCCCATAGACCCGAAACTTCCATGGAAACTTTGAAAAGTTTTCCCCGCAAGAAAAGTCCCGGAAGTACTAAAGCAAACAAGGTTTTAGTGGACGAAAATCCCATAATAATACGGTATCGCTTCCATGGACGTGAAACTCCCATGGTTTTCCTCGCACTTTGCTTACTTAATACTAATTTGGCGGAGCGATCATTAGTTTAGCAAATTTTGGGTTGTATAGAATAAGTTGAATGTTCTATTAACATTTTCCCTGCGACTTAGAATACTGCTGTGTAATGCGCGGCGCAAGGCGGCTCGTACACACCTGTGTTGTACGGACTAATTTGTATGGATGACGGACGAACAAAGTTACTGTTTTCATCGGCGCTACAAGACTGGGGACGGACACTACGTGTGGGTATTTTTAAATCATACACAGATGCTAAAATATACAATATTTCATTGAATTGTCGGCGCATCTTCAGTCTAGAGAAATAAACTCTAGTTTAGAGTCACCTC
>DWON01003963.1:0-17055 GCA_018251015.1 Phocides pigmalion okeechobee | reverse complement strand
GTCCAGAGCGCACGCGCACGCCGCGCAAGTCCGCCTTCGTGTTCAAGCAGATTGTGCGCACGCGCACGCTCGACATGAACTACGAACCCGACACCACTACCATGACCATCGACGAAGGACACTAACTTCAAAACTAGTCAATAAATAAATTACTAAAGCTAGATTAATTTTTTTTTTCCTGTGCCAGTTTAAATATTCCAATTTTCTTGGTCATCCGTAGGAACACGCATTCAAATTTAAATCCAAATACTTCACTTCATTATAAATATTTACATACACTTAATGAATGTCAAAGTGAATGTAATAATAAATTATGTAAAATCATGTTATCTCATTTGTGCGCCCTGATAAGATTGGTGGGGAGAAAAAAGGCGAAGGAAAATAATCTCGGCACTCTTTTTGAGCATGTTATTAATACAATACACGTTGCGCGTATGCAATACACGAGTATGTATATCGTGCAGCAAGTGCCAGAATGACAAAACGAAGAAACTGAAATAAAATAAACCAGACAACTTATTCTTTCTCACTAAGCTAGGTTAAATTAACAATATGTGTATATTATTATTTCTCTTTCATTAATACACTCCAAAAATAGAAGGAAGTACTCAATTTCATTGTAATATATTTTTGGTATGGGAAATCAGAAGTCCTCATTAATTTTCAAATGGATTTCTTTTTTTTATTCCTTATTAATTATGCGTCCAGTATGGTTCTAAACTTAAAATCATCTTAGAACAATCTATTAGCTAGCAAAATAAGATATATATTTTTATTGAAGTTAAATTATACCTAATTGACTAATCCATCTATAATAATTATGAATATAAATATAAATTTGAAAGGAATAAACATTCCCATGGTTGGTAAAACGTCTAATATTTTTATGTACTTTTTTTGGTATCAATTTCTTTGAAGTCGGTTTATTTTTATTCAAAATAAATTTCTTCATAATTGGTCTCATAATTATTTATGTAAGAAATGTCGATCTTCCAAAGTTAAAAGAAAATTGTTACCGGGCAAGCGGTATTATCATTTTTTTTTTATATATATTTTAAAATATTCACATCTCCTAAACCATGGGCCCTAAATTCCCTCGAAACATTGTTGGTTTTGTCGGTCCGTCAAAATGTCTGGCTTATATGGACTTAGCTTACATCAAATAGGTTACTTGTATGTTTGCCGCTTCTTTAGTATTAAAAAATCTAATCTATTATTATAGAACATAATGTAAATAGAAGTAAACACTTTAGAGTAAATCCCCTACTAACCTAAGTGTAGATAACATCGACGTCCCATGAACAGATAATAGAATCAATGAATATTATCGACAATATTTTGACAAGATCTACAAAAAGTAATTGTTTATTTTGATAGTACACTTTACTTCGCTTGACGTGATAAACACTGAAGAGGGGCGATAAAGACTAGTTTATATCGGCTCTCGACAACAGGTTAGTAATTTGTATCTGGAATACTTGATAATAAAATAAAAGCTCTTGGTGTCGTGTTTGATTTTAATTTTAACGAATAAAATTTATGGAATACAATATTTATGGAATCTCTTTTTCCGTGGATATTTATTGAACGCTCCCTGTAGATCCCACCTGGAGATCTTACATATTTATTCTTCCGAAAAAAACGCTTAATACTCTTGCTCCTTTACCGTACATGTAGTTAGACTATGGATTTCACTACCACCGTTTATTCATCTTTGTAAATTGGTTTAATCCTTTCGGTCTACACTAAAAGAACACCATATATCTATAGAGTGTTAATTGTAACTTTTATAATTTATAAGTAAGTTTTAATATATCCATAATACTTTTTTTAGTTCTGTAATTACGTTGTAATTTTATAAACAAAATATACTTGTGTTATTGTATATAATATTATAAACCTAGTATTTAAGTAAATGTATAGTTTGGATTAGTTTTTAAGAGTTGGTTTAATTTGTCTTTTGAAATCCAAATTTCCCTGGTGGGGCTACTAAAAGATATTTCTTCGTGGAATAAGCAGCACCTTTGTACTGTATCTATAATTTTTGTAATTTATAAAATTTATAACGTATACATAAAATGTTAAATAAAAATAAATATTCTTATAATTGATAACTTTTTTTTAATTATTTACAGTTTTCGAAACTTAATGTTTAATATACCCTACGTCACCCTCACATCTAGGACCAATCTTACAAACCATCGTACATTCATCAACACGTTATCAACAGCTTGTAACGAATGCTTAAATTCAAACAAATTCAGGCAAAATCGGCGATTGTATATAATCTTTCTGTGAAAATAGTAAAAAATGAGCATGTAAACTACCTGATGTTAAGGAACCTTAAATAGGACTGAAGATTGTACATAGATACGTTGCTACTTTTTAAAACGTAGATGGTCATCTTACTACTAAAATTGGCCGTCAACCGCATCTCCAAAAGAAACTCAGAATTTGCTTCACGGCAGATTATTTGGGCGGCGGTGATATCTTCCGATCAAGCTATCCTTTTCCTACCAGTCACTGGATATATGCTAGTGTTTTCATGAGCGCTTTCATGATCCAGAGAGCACGACAAACTATTGACCTAAAGTATTGTGGATAGATAAAAATTTGTTAAGTTTTGTCGGAAGCTTTACGGGTTGGTTAAAAACATCCAACATGGTGGATCCTTATGGTGGAAGAAGTATAGTTCGACCGGGGAGGTACCACCGCCGCCCTCATAATCCGCCGTAAAGCATTACTTATGTTTCCGTTGGAGAGGTCAGGTTGTCGGCTACACTTTGAAGCGAGGCGACAATCTTAATCCTCAGGAGTAGCAATGCATCTATGTTCGAGCTCAGATAGGATTGGATTTTAGTCGTTTTTGTGATTGTACACAGATGTCTATGGGCTGCGACTACTTACCATCAGGTGGTTTGCATGCTCGTTTGCTACTCTTCTCATATAAAAAAAATCCAACACGAATTGATTACTAGGGTATAGGACATGATTTTAGACACTGCAATAGCTTGGTAGAATATGCTTCAAGCAGGCCTTCTACAGATGGGAGGAAAAACCCGTACTTATGATTAGAACATAAAAAGGGTTTGCCCATTTGCCAAGTGTACATATTTTGACTGACATAACTCACAAAGATGATTTATTGAAGGATAATCAATATTTACATCTCTCGTCGATAATAGATTACATACATCAAAACAACACTGTCGATCACATGCATTGAAGTTTGATAAGATGGTGGATTATATAAAAACATGTTTGAGGCCTAGGAGGCAGATCTCAAATCTGCAACGATGATAGGGAAAGCGAGGCATGCGCACAATGTGCGTTTCCGGGGAATACATGGGTCATCTGGCTGACAAAAATCCATGCGCGTTTCCATACTTTGAGGGCGCCTTAAACAAAAACACGAATTCAAAACATTAACATTGAACTTTTTTTACCATTTTAAGTTTATGTCACCGCGGAATTTAACATTTTGTACCCGTCGTGAGTAACCGTTATATAGATAGTAAAAAAAAATCGACATACGAAGTTATTCCATAAATCTCATTTCGCTATGAGAGAGACGAGATAATCAAGTTAATAGCTTCGGCTTAACGGCAAAAGCTTCATAATACCTACTTTGTATGATTATTACTTTCAACCGTAAACGCTACCTGTGCAGTGCTTTTAAAAGGATTAAAAATTATTCGTATATCAATGCTAATACAGTTAATTAATAAAGTATGCTTTATAATTTTATTATTATTAAAAAATATTTTTTTACTTGAAATATACCAATAATATAATATAGATCATCATACTTCGTTCAAATTTACACAAGTATTTTTTTAAACGACTTCTAAAGAGGAATAAGATTATCAATTTGTGAGAATGTTTTTTCTTTTTATTTATGTTTACCGAATTTTCTTTAATACGTGAAGCGATTTGGATTATTCTTTTCTTATTCAAAAAGGAGTATTTTATATAAGATCTACTTTAAATTTGGTAACTTGTAATGACGGGGTTCTTAAGAAAATTGTACACAAGCAAATGTTTTTTTTTATATCGATTTTTCTAATTATTTTTATGTACATCTTAAGAAGGTATTTCAGAGGTACTTTCATATAAATTTTATGAAGATCTGATGATGACTGCGCTCCTAGCGCGCGTGAATAGCCTCGCGGCTTGTGCAGATTTTAATTAATTCAAAATTTTAAGCACAATGTGCGTTTCCGGGGAATACATGGGTAATCGCTGACAAAAATCCATGCGCGTTTCCATACTTTGAGGGCGCCTTAAACAAAAACACGAATTCAAAACAATCTAACTAATCAAAATTCCACTAAAATTATTGCTTTTTTTGCAATGCTTATAATATCAGTTATATATTAAAAAAAAATAGAAGCTTTTATTTACTTTCATCCAGGACGGTATCTGTTATCAAATATTTCAAGTTAAATTTGACCCACTTTTCAGTGTCCAATTGAACTTAAATTTGGCACGCACATTTGGTTCTCATGCCAATACATGGTTATCTATGCCGCCATTTTGAAACCAGTGCGGTCGCCGCAAAATAGGAATTTATGATTTCCACATTATGTCCTATGGGTTTTAAATGAAAGAAGTTTATGAGCGAAACATAAGTAAAGTAACGTCATTCTGAATTCAATATGGAGGCCCAAAACTCCAATTTGTCATTTATTCAGTAACTCATATTATTATTATTATTACGATAACAATCATAAATACTTATTTAATTATAATTTATTTAAAAAACATGCTGTTATTAGTTAACTAAAAAGTAAAAAAATATAGTATATAATAAATAATAAAAAACCCTGTTTCCCTTCTTGACGCAAAAATATACGCATTTATTATTATTATGTATTACTTATCATATTATTTATTTCAACTTTTTTAACAAGTAATAAACACTTTGAAAATTATTTATTTATTGACTATTATTCTTATAGTTTGGAAAATATTTTAAGAACATCGAAATCATAAAAATTTTAGCATGAATGAGCTGTAAATCAGTTGGACTGCCATTGATGTACGTTATTTTATTACTAATAACTCACAGCGTGTCCGTTGAAATAAGTCTTCTGCTTCAACAATCAAGCTCATGTTCAAGTTTCAAAATAGAATTTTGTTTACAGACACATAAAAAAGTAATATATTTTTTAAGCAATAACATTGAAATTAAAATATAAACAATCAAATTTCTATTTACAGATTATTGTTCCTTTGTTATATGGCATTATCAGAATGCAAATCAGCAAGTCTTCGCCAAGACGTAAGGAAATTCCCAGAGGGTTTTCTTTTCGGAACTGCCACAGCGTCTTATCAAATTGAAGGTGACTGGAATGAAGATGGTGCGTTTATTCATTTTATTCATAATTGAAAAGATTTCTGTTGTGGATTGTAGAAATCAACATTGTTGTATGAGTTTACCTTAAAATAACTCGATAGGCATGGTGCATCACCAACTAAATACATACATATATATTTAATTTGTAAATTAAAGGTAAATCGGAAAACATTTGGGACACCCTGACTCATAAGGAACCCTGTGCCGTTAAGAACTGCGACACCGGTGATGTAGCGGATGACTCGTACCACCAGTACAAGCGAGATGTGGAAATGATGCGTGAGCTCGGGTTGGACTTCTACAGGTTCTCCCTATCCTGGACACGCATTCTACCCACCAGTTTCCCGGATAAAATAAACCCAGCCGGAGTCCACTACTACAACAATCTCATCAATGAAATGCTCAAATATAACATCGAGCCTATGATTACTCTCTATCACTGGGACTTGCTGCAAAAATTGCAGGAAATGGGAGGATGGACTAATCCACACATAGTCGACTGGTTCACTGACTACACCAGGGTCGTTTTTGATCTTTTCTGAGACAGAGTTAAATACTGGATCACTATGAATGAACCTCGTGAAGTTTGTTATCAAGGTTATGCTGGTAAATCATTAGCTCCTCTGCTAGATATCTCCGGCTACGCAGGTTACATGTGTGCTAAGAATTTACTCGTAGCCCATGCTTAAGCTTATCACTTATATAATGACGAGTACAAATCAAAATATGGTGGCATTATTGGAATCACATTTAGTGCCCAATGGTATGAGCCTGAAAGCGAAGAACACGCTGAAGCCGCCGAAGATACTAATCAATTTGAGGTATTACTATTTGTTTAGTATATATAAGAGATATATCACTATGCGTTATGTATCATTTAAATTTACGAATAGAACTTGAAGTTATCTACAAATGCGTTGCTCCTGAGGAATACATTGGATCAATTCCTCTAAGTGTCTCTGTTTTGTCACACAATTTAAAACCAGTAACTACAGCGCTTGATAGTGCTTACGAGACAGGAACTAGCGTGGCAGCCTGACATGAAATTTGATTTCTATCTCTAGATTTTATATAATATTTTTCCTTTTGCAGTGGGCAACATATTCACACCCGATATTCTCAGAGACAAGAGATTTTCCACCAGTAATGAAACAGAAAATAGCAGCCAAGAGCGCTGAACAAGGCTTCCTCAGGTCCCGGTTACCAGAATTCACTCCGGAAGAAGATATAGACATCTTGATGTACCAACCTGATGAATGGGACGGTGGGGCTTCTTCCTGGTTAAAGGTTAGTTATCCACGGTAAAATTTTATGTTATTGCTAGATTTTTTCGTGACTTTACTACATCATACATCGATTTGCAATAAATATATGTATATCAATAGATTATGTAGCTCTGTTTGAAGTCAATCTATAAAAGGAGTTAAAAATCATTTTACATTTTCATTTTACCACCTCATGGATGGATTTCTCACAAATACTTAATCAGCTCACCCACACTATTTATAGAACCTGCGTACAATTTTTCAGGAGCTAGTTTCAGCGGTTTAGGCTATGGGTTGATCTATGTCTGTAATCATACTTTTTTATAGATAAATAAAAATGCAACCTGTTATTCGCAAATATTTCTTATAGATTATACCATGGGGCTTCCACAAACTTCTGACTAAAATCAGGATTGATTATCACAACCCGCCCGTGTTTATAACCGAGAACGGGATGTCCACCTTTGGAGGCCTAGAGGACGACGACCGCGTGGCCTACTACCGTGCGTACCTCAACGCCATGTTGGACGCCATCGACGAGGGCTCCGACATTCAAGTGTACACGGCCTGGAGTTTGCTGGACAATTTTGAATGGCTGGCTGGTTTCAGGTAAGTTTTTAACTATAATAAAAAAGGGAAAACTGAAAGCTTAAACAAATACAGTGCCTTTATTATTTCAAATTTATGGTTTTTTGATTGGGTCTCTATGAATCAATGGAATGTTGTTGTTAATAGTGTATGGATTTTCATATAATTTTTCATACACGAACGTGTTGTTTATCGTACTTCTTATGTTTACAGCGAGAGGTTCGGTCTCTACGAGGTGGACTACGAGAGCCCGGAGTGCACGCGCACGCCGCGCAAATCCGCCTTCGTGTATAAGGAGCTCGTGCGCACGCGCGCGCTCGTCATGAACTACGAGCCCGATACCACTGTTATGCCCATCGACGAAGGACATTGAATATAATAATAAACGTCTTTTTGATAAAAAAATATTTTTTTTATCTTCTACTTTGTTACATGTAAATTCCCTTCAAGTTCGCAATGAAATTATGGAAATTAAGTATTCACTTTCGGATATTACGTATGAACATTGAAAAATATTAAAAAAGATTATGAAAAGTAGAGAAATGAAATCCACCAACCAATTACATGGCAATTTTTATTTGTAGCATTTATATACTTACCAAAAATAAAACTAACTAAGCTAGTGTCGTACTCGTATACTAAAGGTTCCGTACCACCACGTACGAGTATAATAAGTCAACAGAAGACAACAATTTGCAAGTATTAAAATATATGCTACAACTAACTGTTACTTTATGTAATATAAAAAATGATTTTTCCTATCCTCTAAGAAATACAAAATCCTTGCCATTCATTTTAACATAATATGTTATTTTCTCCTAAAAAAATGTCTCGGTAAATGGGCTAACAGACAAATGATGACTGTTTTCTATTTTTATAAGTTATTATACTACAGCAGAATTATAAGAGACCTCAATATCAATGTCATATTGGGATCTGTCATTATATAGTAAGGTTCGATCGTAGGAATATTAATATAAAAATGCTGCTAAAACACCTTTAAGGGCAGGCCCCTTTTTATTTGACTCAATATTAAAAAATAACAAAATTTAAACTGTAGTGAATCTTAATAAGTAACAACAGGTATTATTATGGTATTACATTATACTCTCGGTAAGGGACTTTTGCCGCCCTCACAACCTACCATGAACCAATCTTTGCGTTTTGGTTTGGTCAGCATCAGTAAAAAGGCATGTTTACCAGGACAAGACGATCGTCTACTCGAGGATAGCATTGTCAATGTCACCAAGAAGGATAATAATGTCATTATGATACTCATAATGGACAAAAGGTATATTTAGACATTATACGATAAAAACATGGACACTGACATTAGAACCTATCCATAAGTTCACAGTAAAATTTGTGAGATTAGGAACGAATTGCGCTTGAAGTCCCTTTCCAGAATATAAAATGACTCATGCTTATTTTCACCTATAGATTATACAAAATTACTTAGATAATATTATATAAGTTGTTCATACAGATTCTTAGTCATATCTTGATTGTCTCAAGACATAATTTATTGAAGTGTTTTGATCAAACAACGTTGAGGACTTTACTCCGAAACAATATTTAGAAGGCACCCAAAAATAAGTATATAACAACGTTGATCCTTGCGTTGTTCTCGGGTTGTTATGCAACTTGGATCAATATAAAGGTCCTTCAAATTGTTCTACAAAGGGTACTACAACAAAATAAACAAAATCTATACAACAACTTTATTACTTAAATGACCCAAGGAAAATGTTTTTACAAGTGTATAATTCGACGTATCGGCTTGCTACCCTGTTCTCACGCCATGTACCCTAATGTATATATAACAAACGTGGATATCAAATAAAGGCTGCTGAATAAATAGCAAAACAACAAAATATATGTCCTTATAATACTTCACATGCATACATTGTGATCATCTACAAAAAATACTTACTGTTTAATATGTACTCGTACCTACTGTTTTGTCGCCATATTTTCAATAACATTTACTGATACATGAATATATCAGCATTTAAATTTAAAATACAATAAATGTAATAGCGTTGGTTAATATACCACTTTCATAGCATACAAACATTAACATGGCTTTTAACAATGATTAAACTATTAATAAATTCGTAATAAAAAATGTCTAGACAATTTTTAATTTGATCACTTAACTACAAGTATAAACTACATATGAATGGTAAGGATGAAATCCTTACATGATTTTCGTGGCTAGGACTTCTTCGAGAAATAAAATGGGCACTGAATTGGTATCTAAAAATATATCTCATTGGTAAACTGATGAATCTATATTTTCTACATTCTTAAAAAGTTAGATAAATATCTAATATTTATAACAGACAATATATACTATGACTAACTACCACATTCAAACTTGAGAAGCATATGATAAGAGATAAATATAAATAAAAATGTGTCTTAGTTACCTTTAGAACCTAGTTAGGACATCTACAACGATATGTTGCGGAAAAGGAAGTTTCAGTAAGTAGTTTTTTTTTCGTTTTGTTTTTCCCAAAGGATAACTTTTCATGACGCTATTTTATTAACCATATAGTTTCATTACTAAAAAATATTGTTTGATTCCTATTAGTGTATATACGACAATAGAAATATAGAAAAAACACGTAAACAAACGCGACAATGGCAAGCTCTGTCCAATAAACGGTTTTTTCACGATATGTTCATATTAATGCGCTAGTAATATTTTATAACTGCAAAATCATTTAAGGATAAATACATAGTTTTTTATACATTTCTTTGTGAAAGTAATACGAAAAATATTTCATGTAATGAAATATTATCATATTCTTCCTATTTATTTTTATCATAGAGTGAAATAAAAGTAGAGTGTATGACTCAGGAGTACAATAGATATTTCTTTCAGCTGTGTATGTTCAATTCCTCGCTAAGCTCAGGATCGTAGTTTAAAATTCCTCGTTACACTAAGAATTCTACTTTAGAATTCTTTGCTCCACTCTGGAATAAAAAATAAAGAAGTCGCCGTATATGTAACACTTTGCTCTGCTGTGACACAATTCACTAGTTTCATGCAGTTACTTCAATAATTAACATTTTAACTTCTGTTTGAAGTCATTGTGAAAAAACACATTTTTGTTACAGATTGCTGATTCTTTGTTATATTGCATTGTCAGAATGCAAATCAGCAGGTTCTCGTCAAGAAGTAAGACAATTCCCAGAGGGGTTTCTTTTCGGAACTGCCACAGCATCCTATCAAATTGAAGGTGGCTGGAACGAAGATGGTGCGTTTTATTAATAAAGCTGTAAATAAATACATTGTCACCTTAGATTATAATAAATAACATTCTTGTATAATTTTAAAGGAAAATCGGAAAACATTTGGGACACCCTGACTCACAAGGAGCCTTGTGCCGTCAAGAACTGCGACACCGGTGACGTGGCGGCTGATTCATACCATCAGTACAAGCGCGATGTGGAAATGATGCGTGAGCTCGGGCTCGACTTTTACAGGTTCTCTCTATCCTGGACACGCATTCTACCCACCAGTTTCCCGGATAAAATAAACCCAGCTGGAGTCGACTTCTACAACAATCTCATCAATGAAATGCTCAAATATAACATCGAGCCTATGATTACTCTCTATCACTGGGACTTGCCGCAAAAATTGCAGGATATGGGAGGATGGACTAATCCTCACATAGTCGACTGGTTCACTGACTACGCCAGGACTGTATTCGATCTTTTCAGTGACAGGGTTAAGTACTGGATCACTATTAATGAACCGCGTGAAGTTTGCTATCAGGGTTATGCTGGAAAATCATTGGCTCCTCTGTTAGATATCTCCGGCTATGCAGAATATATATGTGCCAAGAATTTGCTCGTGGCCCACGCCAAAGCTTATCACTTATATAATGATGAATATAAATCAAAATATGGTGGCATCATTGGAATAACATTGAGTGCCCATTGGTATGAACCTGAAAGCGAAGAACACGCTGAAGCTGCAGAAGAAAGTAATCAAATCGAGGTAAAAATATGTTTGTATGTAAATGTATTGTTATATTTTTAATATCTCGAACGTGTTATAAGACGTTTTTTTACAATATTAAAAAATAAAATTTTAATCGACACAATACATTTAATGGATACATTATTTCAGTGGGGAGAATATGCACACCCTATTTTCTCGGAAACTGGTGACTTTCCGCCTGTAATGAAGGCTAAAATAGCAGCTAAGAGTGCAGAGCAAGGATTCCGCAGGTCTAGATTACCAGAATTCACGCCTGAAGAAATAAATCTCGTGCGGGGGAGCAGTGACTTTTTTGGACTTCATCATTACACTACAGACTTAGTTTACAGAAATGCTTCCGTCATAGGCCTCTATGCTTCTCCATCGTACTATGATGACCTTGAAATTGCAAAATACCAACCCGATGACTGGGATTCCGCGGCCTCTACCTGGTTAAGGGTGAGTTTCTTATTCACTAGAAATTTGCGACAAAACTTAAAAACCAAAGAATATATATAGTTAGCTACTATCTAAAATCAGGCACAACCTAAGTACAATTCATAACAAAAAGTAACCTTATAAGCAAATAATATAAAGATCCCATAATGTCTATTGTTCACGTAATTAAGTAAAATTAAAAGCACATTTACTTTCTCTGATCTGATGTAATCTGAGAATCAAATCCGGAATCACCTGCTTATAAAACTGGTAAGTTCTAGGCTTTAAAATACGTTACAATTGTTATTTTAGTAATAAATGAATGCATGTATAGATTATACCGTGGGGCTTCTACAAACTTCTGACCAAGATCAGGACTGACTACAACAACCCGCCCGTGTTTATAACCGAGAACGGGATGTCGACCTTTGGGGGCCTAGAGGACGACGACCGCGTGGCCTACTACCGCGCGTACCTCAACGCCTTGCTGGACACCATTGACGAAGGCTCCGACATTCGGGTGTACACCGCGTGGAGCTTGCTGGACAACTTTGAATGGCTGGCTGGTTACAGGTAACGTTTTCAGGGAAATTAGTTACGTTACTTCATCTTAACATGTACCAGTATGTCAATCAATAGATTCATTCATAATTTATATTAAGTATGTTAAATAGTTATGAAAGGTTAAATGTCATTTTAACAGTTTCATGAATCAATATACCTAACATCTCTATCTATGACTATATCGTGTAAAAACACGTACGCCTGTATATAAAAAATCTTTATCTTTTTATTTTTTTATTTTCAGATATATATTTAATTAATCTTTCATATGTCCCCCATTGATGTTACCAGTCGTTGCATATACACGATGGGATTGTAAGCATTCAAGAATTGTTATATTTACAGCGAAAGATTTGGCCTGTACGAGGTGGACTACGAGAGCCCGGAGCGCACGCGCACGCCGCGCAAGTCCGCCTTCGTGTACAAGGAGATCGTGCGCACGCGCGCGCTTGACATGAACTTCGAGCCCGACACCACCGTTATGACCATCGACGAAGGACACTGAATATAATATCTTATATAAAAATTGGGCATTATTTACTAATAAATTTACTAAACGAAGTCACGTAAATCCTTTCATTGGTTTACTTGGACGTATTATTTAAAGATGATTTCCTAAAAGAGAAAAGTACGCAGATAGGAAATTTTGTATTTAGCTCCGTTTAAATATCGTAACTACAAATATATTACTTTATCCTATTTTATTAAATTAAATATATAAATTATTAGATATTATATTAATGCAGAAAATAATTAACTTTTGTAGGCAGGTAGGTATCTGACTCAGGCTGACCGGTAAAAACAAATACGTGTAACTTATGAATGTTTGATTAGAATGCCACTTGGATACACATAATACGCGATCGTTTAGCATTGATCGGCACAGTCGAGCAAGGAACTAATGGCGCCTTACGTTTACGACACTTTATTAACGCGTTTCTCGAACAAAATCATGGTTTCAGTTAAATTTCATAGAAATGAATAAATATCCTATCATCATACATAAAACCCCTTATTCCCCCTTTATTCTCCCGTTTATTCTTTTTCTCATCTATAATTCTCATATACACTCGATTTTTGAACACGTATTTCCAATACAATTCTAGGATAAAAACAAAATAAACGCTTTCGAAAAACTATACGTCAGCACTAAAGCCCAACGAAGCTCAAATAAACCGGGCGGTTTTGTCAATCAGCAGAGCGCGGTGATGGTAGAATTTTCGTGTGACCAGTATTGTTGTGTAATACTAAAGAAAATTCAATTATAAGAAAAACAAAAAATCCCAAATCTAGCACTCGGAATTTTATATAAGAAACATTTAATTTAAAAATATTTTTGTGCATTATAATTGTTTTTTGTTTTTTAAAAAGTAGATAATTTGCATTCAGTGTCTTTATGAAAACTGATACGTACATTCTTATTTGAATTTTTAAATTAGATTTTCATTTTGATTTGCAGGCGCCATATTTAAATTTTGTATTCGATATCATTTCTACAAATAAGACTAGTCGAACAAGGCCTCTAAATAAATGTTATTAAGTTGGTAAGGCTGCAGAAGTGAAACGCAACGGCCGGCGGCCATACATCATCATCAATACCGAATCAGAAAAATTATCGAAAGTTATCTATATAATCTTTAACTCTATAACAGCTTGACCGATGTTGATGAACATTGGTATATAGAAAGAATATATGATTGCACAAATGATAGACTATGTATACATGATTACATGTATTCGAGATTCAGAAATGATTATTGCTATAAAGAAGGTAATAATAGTTATGGACTTATTTGTTATTATTAAATTACAAAGTACCCAGCGAAGCGGACGGGCAACAGCTAGTTTATGTATGTATATATTAGTAGACGATAAGATAATGATTTTCGGTTATGGGAATACCTAATCTCTTCAGTGATATCGAACACATTTTCTCTAAAGTGAACGGTAGCCAAGCGCCAGCTTTCTTTTTGAATTTATATTCGTACTATTATTAAATGTAAACGCTGTTTTTCAAATGTAAGTTCAGAAAAGGCTTTAACTTGCTTACTTATTTATTTTAAAATATTATTTGCTGCCTGATACCTACCCGATTCGGTAGACATATTCAAATTTAATAATAATTAATAAAAATAAAAATTAAATCAATATATTTTTACCTTCAAAATAATCTGTCTAAATCATATAAACATTTAGGTTCACGATCGCATGTTGTTTTTTTGTTGAAGCAATTATGATTAAGTTCATTTAAACCATTCTTCAGTTATAAAAAGACAGAGAGATGGTGAAATTTCAAAAGTGGTAGAATTGGAGTTAGTGATTCATGGAGAAGATATTTACCATAAAATTAGAAAAAAGTATTTATGTAGATATCGATTAGCTAAAAGTCTGTATTTTTTACAGAAACTCCCAATCTTCCACTTTAAACATAATATTTTAAAACACGTTTAGCATCCAACAGTTACATCAGAAAACACTTTGACGTTGTCTCTGTTAAGCCTTTGGAGTAAAATTCTGTAGGAGAGGCAAATAACTTTTTACCTATAGCAAAGTCCTCGCTGCTAAAAACAGTAATTAGTGAACTGTCCTTTTTATAGACATTCTTTGTCTTAATTGCAAAGAGTGACCCTTGTCGTCATGGTTTTAAGGGTTAAATACGATTAGATTTGATATACGTCACCTATTTTCTTCCTAAATAATTTATCTACCATCGATGTTTTCGTCTACTTTTGTTAAGTAACATACAAACATAATAGGCCTGCTAGCTGTAAGTTGGGATTTTAAGTGTTTAAAAAATATTGCGTGCGTGATTTCTGGTCTTTGCTGTTTCAATACAATATAACATAGACGACAGGAACAGGCAGATTATGTACAAAATGTAAAGTAATATCAATCAGTAGTTTTGGAGTGAAAAATGGATAACTTCTTTTAATTTTTATATGATAATAGGAATAAGAATAAGGATTATAACATGTTGTACCAATTTTTATTAATAAAGACATGAGTAACTCCTAGATACGGTCGGTACATTATAACAGTTTCTTGTATAGGTAAGTAAATAGTAATGTACATATTGTACATAATATTATGATAATACCTACAGATTAATAAGAAATGCTTACTTCCTATAGTATATACATTGAACTGGAAATTTATACAACACCTGATGAATAAAATTAGACATAAAATACCATAATATTCATGAAACTAGTAAAGATTTAAAAAAATGGCCGCTAGAGGACGTAGCTAACGCCAACTCATAATATGCCGTAACAAAACGTTCGGTTAGCAGTAATTCATCGTAACATCGCATGCCTACAAAATATTTAAAATTGTAATTACAGTTTCCTTCTTTGAAATCCTAATACTAAGTAATACTAATTCATAATAAGAATAAATAAAATATATTGAAAACTAATTAATAATTATAAATAAATAAAATATGTTAATCCTACTAAGTACATCATATACATAAATATTAGGAAGTGCCAAAATCGTCCAATTAACTTTTGTTCATATTTTTAAATAGATCCTTCAGTTTAAATTCTTTCTTACGTACTTCAAAAAAGTATAGAGGATCTCAATTAATCCGAATTTTATTTGTTACGTATTAACATCAACATTTTTAATATATTTACTTCCTAATTCAGGTAAGGAATAAACCATTTCTGTTCTATCCGTTATCTAGGCCGATTTCTACATGCAAGCTCACGTAAATGTAGAGCAACCACATACTTCATATCGATGAAAATAAATCACTCTAGCCTCACAAGGCCGGGATAAAATAAATAGTTTACACGTTCTAATAAACGTACTATATTACTTTTATTCATTGTTCATCCGGCTTCTTCGCTTGTATGTATATTCGCAATGGCAAGTACTTAGCCTGTTATCTGTACTATTATATAAAATTGAATTGTTGTCAGTTTGTTTATTTTGTGTGTATTTGTTTAATGCTATTACTACTCATTAATCTACCTCCGATTTTGTAGACAGAATGTCTATTTTCTGATCTCACTATAGGCTTGTTATTGTGATGCAATATTATTTGATATTGAGCCATGACTAAAAAAAATATTTTTACAAATTAAAAAAGATTTAAGTTAAAAATTGCATAATTATTAATTAATAGTATAGCAGGCCTCTAACATAGTAATTCACATGCAAGTTAACGCTAGTAGATAATAAATTAATGAATAAATAAACAGATAACAAATATTTTGTGATATTTAGTGCTAAAACTCGTCATGATCTCATGTTGTATTTGCTTCATAGTAACAATGTTTGAATGCCGTGTCTGGTTTACCTGAAATAATATTGAGTTGTTTTGTTTTTACAAAAAAATTATCGGCAAATAAGTATGTAATCCTGATCCTGATGGTAAGCTATTATTGCCGCCCATGGACATCTGCAGTTAACTCCATATATAAAAGCGGATTTAATTGAAATCCATTACAGTTGTGTCGCAGCTCCTAAAGACCGTGATAGCCGCCATATTGGTAAGTTAAATGACTTTCCGCCGAAACAAAATAATTTCTTTACAATATAAGAATGTAAGTAGTAATTTTATGAAAACCTAAAAAAACACAATTTCATATAAATTTTCATATTTTCAAAGTGTTATAACGTAAGTCCCTCTCATTCCGATAGAAGATGCAATAAAAATATGATGTAAACAAATATGACGTGCTGATATTTCAATTGTCTGTGTTAAATTAAGCGAGGTAAATATTTGTTCATAGAATGTTTAGGTTTAAGAAGGTGTATTTTGAAGGTGGTAGAACCGTTAAAGCTCGCCCGGGGCGGCACCATCGCCACTCTAATAACCCGCCGTAAAGCAACATGTT
>DWON01003962.1:0-17056 GCA_018251015.1 Phocides pigmalion okeechobee | reverse complement strand
GATGTCTATGGGCTGCGACCACTTAACATCAGGTGGTTTGCATGCTCGTTTGCTACTCTTCTCATATAAAAAAAACATTGGTTCTCTTTTTATATGTGTGGCATTAAGTAATTATATTGTTAATAGAATTTTGAACTATTTGAAATTGTTAATTAATCACTTTAGTTTTTTATATAAACCAACCAAATATAGTTTATAATAGACATCATTAGTATATTAAATTGTTTATATCTTGACTGGATCCAGTACAGACCATAAGATTAATAACATTCGTACAGGATTAGTTCCTTTATGACAAGCATTGTACACTGTATTTTATATATCTACTTACAAATGTACGTGATGATAACGTCATGACGCACAATATAAGTATGACGTGTCAAATAATACTCCGTTTAGATAAATTTAAGAATAATTTTTAATTTCGATTTATACCTTTACTGCGTCTGATCGAACACCATAATGTTTCTATTATATGAAAAATGTCTGAATCTGGTTGCATGACCTCCATAGCCGCCTTTAAATTACCGCCCAAACAATAGAACATATGCGCGATGTTCGCAAATTTATCATCAAGTTAATAGCAATAACATAAATAAACACATTGTGGTATACAGTACTGTGGGTATAAGTTTTTACGTTTGAACTTCTGTTTAAACAAGGCTGAGGATGCACATCTGCATTATATTTATAGCTCCTTACGTTACTTACGCTTACAACGATAATCATTTATATACTAATAATAATAAATAAGTAACACTTTACATTCATAGATTTTTTAAATAATTTGTTCATTAATAGACAATATTTTTACGGTCGAAATAAAATAATCTCTTAATCCAATGCGGTCGTTTCTCAGTATGTTTCCTTGTTGCTAAACAAGTCATCATTCCTAATAATTATATGCTTTTGAAATGTTAAGAATAAGAAACATGCCATTTCTTAAAACTTATGCGCGGTGTTTTAACTAACAGAACACTAATTTGAATTAATTAATATTGAAAGTCCCAATTTATTATAACTAACATGTGTGGCATTAGTTAAGGCAAAAACTTTTACAGCTTTATATTTTTTTCGGATGACTAATATCCACATAATCACATGAAGCATAAAATTTATAGAACATCGTTTATTAGTCAACAAACACGTAACGTACTTCAATCATTTAGCTCACTTTGTTAAGTAAACAGATTATGGCGTACCATTGATATCTATAACATGGATATTTAATCATTGATAACAAATATTCCGGCAATGGGTATCTGGTCATTTGATATAGTTCAAAAGGATTTAGACATTAATCGTACCTTCATTTGAATAGTAACAGATTTCGTATGGTTCAAATCGGGGGATACATTCTTAGCATGAAAGCATTCCTCTTGCTTAAATTTCATAAAAATGTAGCTTCGTGCCCGATGTGAATCTGTAAGCACTAAACTTTCTGAACATAATTTATTATGAAATATAATGTATCATAAACAAGAACCAAATATAAAGGTCGTGAGTAGAAGAGAAGTGTGTTTTTTGTAGTACCTAGAATTTATCTCTTAATTTGTTTTTATAGGAGCGTTCGAACAGTAAAACCGCTGCGTAAATCATCTTCAGAAAGACGAAGATTCATCTGGTATTCGTTATATGCCTGGAGTATCACGATACTTCTCACTACAACCACGTATTTACTCGATCGATATCCAGTGTCTATTCATCTGGACTCCAACATTGGCGAAGGAGCTTGTTGGTTCGGTACGGGTAAGTAACCGTAGAGTAAATAATATAATCTTTGTTTACTTACATAATATGAACGTTTATTTGTTGTACACATTTTCTAAGAAACTTGAATACTAAGAACTTTGTCCACGATGGAAATACTGATAAAATAAATATATAAAACTAACGCCGAAAATACTATACCTATGTAATAGGATAGAGGATGGCGATGAAATATCTATATGACAACTAAAACATGAAATATTAAAAATATAAATAATATTTCAATAAAAAGAACACGAGGCAGATGAAAATGTCGAGATTGATTAGATAGATGAAAACATAGAGTGTTGTCTATAAAAAATAAGTATAATTTTCTTTATAAATTTGATAGAGGAATGTAATTATAAATTAATAAAATAGTTATGTCTCTGTTTGAAGTAGATTTTCATTATTAAAGCACTATTAAAAATAATTTATTGTTATTTTAATTCTTAAAAAAGTATATATGTATAATGTACCCAACTTAATTTGGCAGTTCGAATTCTTTAAAGATTTTAAACAATATTCAAAAACATATGCATATTCAACTTTAAATTATTCACACTGAATTTTTACGCACCTATTTTAATATATACTTACTTTAGATGAATGAATAGATTCTATCGTATAATGATTTGAATGTTCTACTAAATTTAATGATCCAACCTAAATAACTGAACTATTCTTAGTGCTATGCTACCTACCCAATTTACCTAAATGACGTCCAGACGGCTATGAATGAATCATAATTAATTGTACTTTTCAGCTCAAAATTCTGCTTCTGATTGGCCTCACTACATATTATTCGTGATACCTATGGGTGTGTTTACCTGCACTAACTTTATTCTGTGGTTACTGACGGCGCGGCATTGTGCCCAGATCAAATCCGAAGTGCATCGACTTCAGGCTGGTTCGGTTGGCGATCGAGCCAAGAAACGTTTCCGTATTGACAGAGCTAAGTAAGTATAAAAGCAAAATATTAAAAAAGAAGCAAGGCTTACATTTAGTAGTATTTAAATCAATGGAACTATGAATGCCTGCGACAAAAAAAACACTAAAAAACAAATTCTATAAACAATAAACATGATGTTTAACATCGAAAATAATTTTGCGTATAGAGTCAGGACAAAGGTTATTATGGAAAAATAATTGAATTTCAAGATATTCAATTATTTTTCAACTATAACAGTATTAAATAAATAAACTAAGCTACGACATTTTGGTGCTTTAATACTATTTATCTTTTTATATTCATTAAGTTTTTTGAGGACGTCCAAAGTGTCGTTTCAATTAGTATATTTATGAATAATGTACATATGTGTCGTAATGTACACAGGAAATTTTACGACATAACTATGCAAGAGAAGTTTTATTTCTGTTTTCTTTTCATTTCCATGAATCTAAAGACGACCTTTAAGATTTTCTTCATTAAGATTAACAGCGTTTCCTCATGCATTACGGTATCCGCTTATTTAGTGTGTGTATTCTTTTTATAGAACGTTATGGTAATGGGATTGTGAGTGTATTAAGAGGATGTAATACTATCGGCTGATACTCTCAAATCTCACCAGCACTGTTTAATGTTGCGTTGCTATTAACAGACAGCTTCGTTCTGATAAAAATAAACAAAAACTTGGCCGAAGAGGTAATCGGGAGAGATCGATATGTTGTAGGCAAAACCCGACTATGCTTTTTCAAAACCTAAACGGCTTATGTTTAACTGACTACTAAATTTAATCGAAGCTGACGTCAAATATAACATTTTTTCTTTTTTCAAGCTACGGTAAGGAATTTCATTCCGAAAACCATTTTCATATGGTTGTTTCTTAATTCTTGTAGCTACTGAATTGATTTGTATGTATTTATATTTCAAATTCAATGATAGAGTATTTTATAAGGTTATTTGATATCTGCGAATTATTATAGTCATTTTACCATATTGGTATTGTAATATTATTTTATTTATAATAGCCTCATAATAAATTCTATAATTATATATATAGTGATTATTTTAATATCTGTGTTAAATAGTTTATTAACATTAATAGTAATTCTAACAGGTAAAGTAGAAAGAGAAACGAGTATTAATACTACAAAAACTTTCAGATACATTTTGACCGGAAAACTTTGGGTAGTGATGGGCGCTGGGTGGGTCTCGGAGCTGCTGTCCACTATCATTAGTCAACCGTTGTGGCTATGGAACATCGTCGACCTCATTAATGAATTGCAGGGTGTCCTTATATTCCTCATTCTGGTTTTCAAGCCTAAAGTCTACTATCTTATAAAGAAACGATTAGGTAAGAATAAGTTTTGGTATTTTGCAATATTATTAATTATTTTGTCTCTGGTAATTCAGAATAACAGCGTAGTGGCCAAGATTTCTGCCTCGTATACAAGTGCCTGAGATACCAAACCTGTTTCGTATCTCAGGCACTCACTTTCGACTTTGAAATTATTTGCGTAAAAGTAAATTATTATATAAAAAATATTATTACTTGTTTTAACGATGAAGGATAATGTTGTAATGAAATGTTTGATTGGTCCATAAATTTCTCAAAACTGTATGAAATCTATCAATCCGCACTTGTGGTAAACTATGGCCTAAACCTTATCATTCTAAGAAGTGAATGGTGTCCGGCCGTGGGACAATAATGAACGATGATGATGATGGTGAACATTGAATTAGAAAACGACCAAGTGGTAAATGGTCATTGCAATTTAACAGACACAACCAGGAAAAAGAAGCTATCCCGGAGGTCGATTATAAATACAAAGCCAAAAACGTCTCTTTTTTTGAGAACCTTCTTCGATATAAAATTTATGTTACGTTGGTAGGAAGTTTCGCAATCGAATTGTGCATAAATTTTAATATTTTTTGTGTATATCAAGTCATTACATCAGGGTGGGTGGTTTTGTATTATGCAATTTTAGTGGTTCTGTGAGGTTATACTAATTATTACGAGTGTATACAGGTAAATTAAATAAAAAATAATCACAGTCTCCTCCGTAACGCAATTTTTGTGTTTCGGTGGAAAATATGTGGTTGCCGATATTTAGAAGCGAGGCGATTATCTAAATCAAGGAGTAAACACGCATAAGTACATCTCTGCAAACATGTCTGCACGACGTCAGACTGAGCTTCAGTCCTGGTAGCTTATGGCTGCATCCTAGTTTGCTAATCTTCGAAAAAAAAGATAATGCTAATATATAATTATGTAGTAAAGGTGGGAGAACTATCTTTCAATCAGGGAGATATCACCCCCGCTCTCATAATCCGCCATAAAGTTATTACTTGTGTTTCGGTTTGAAAGATGCTCTAATCGGCTACATTGTGAAACGAGGCGACCTTCTTAGTCCTCAGGAGTAGCAACATATCTACGTTCGAGCTCAGATGGGATACAGTTGTGTTTGTGGCTGTATGTGGATGTCTATGGGCTGCGACTACTTAACATATGGCGGTTTGCATGCTCGGTTGCTACTCTTCTCACATAAAAAAAATAGAAATATTAGGTTTAACGCATGAAAAAAAAACAACGTATCACGCGTTGTTTTTTGACAATACGCATAATAATTATTTACTTTAATGTAAAGAGCAAGTGTTGCTTTTTGTAGATATTTACCATAACTTATAAATTCAAGTTACAACGCAAATAGACATAACGACTATCTTCTTTCAGGTTTATCACGGACGCCGATAGATCCAAGTACATATTAATGTTTTAAATGTTACTCTCTCTGTTTCCTATCTACAGTAGATATCATGGCTTTAATGTTTATAATTTAAGATTATCACGAATCATAAAGTATTCCACTGTAACAGCTTCTAATTACTAAGCATTACATTCGTCTAATCTCTTTTCATTTATATGTTCTATTTTGTTGTTTGTATTAAAAATATATACTCAATGCTTATAAGCGAGGGCTTGATAAATTATGTTAATCATGACCAGAGTAAACATGCATCAAGTGGTCGTATTCTTTTATCTGCCTACTATATGCAGTGAATCATATTTATCGGTAATTGTCATCTTATCAACATATGTTGCGAAACTGTTTTCCTGTAGAGTTACTTATGTGTTCTAATTTTGTCTTTTTATTTTGCTAACTTTAAAACATAGCATCCCATTATCTAAGGATGCATTAAGAGACTGAATCATA
This sequence comes from Phocides pigmalion okeechobee, assembly GCA_018251015.1. Lineage (NCBI taxonomy): Eukaryota > Metazoa > Arthropoda > Insecta > Lepidoptera > Hesperiidae > Phocides > Phocides pigmalion. Next base: position 11,149 of record DWON01003962.1, on the reverse strand, counting down.
TTAATAAGAGCTATGAGTGAATAGAAATTAACAAAGTGTTAAGTGTTTAACAGATATTTACGACACTTGAATAGTCTGTCAATGTGATGTAGCATGTCGCTTCCGCCACTTTAAGTTTGTCTGACATTATTAACTAGTACTAATATACAGGGCTGGAGAAACCAGATCCGCAGAAGAATGGCACGTCATCATCAGGGCGGACGTCATCCACCTTCCTGTCGAGGACCATCAGTTCGGACGAACGTGCTCATCTGAAAACTGCGCCCAATCCAAAACAAGTGTGAATGTGAAACTCGTCATTTGACGTTTTAGTTATTGCTTCAATGCTTAAGCTTTAGGACATAATAATGTAGTATATAGTTCACTTTCATAGAATATGTATTAAACATATATGTAAGAAAATAAAAACGTAAAGTTCGATATTTTATATATTGTACTTTTTTTAGAGCTAGACTGACTTGCTACCATCTTCTAATTGAGTAGTGTTACAGTAATTTCTTCCAAATTGATCTAAATTGGAACGAAATTGCCGACGTCTGTCGTACAAGATAAATCAATTATGTTAAAAATAGATTTGACCTACGGAGTCTTATACACATATTTAAGATGTAAAAATATTGTCTACTGTTTATTATGCTTTGACGTTTGATAACTTCCTTAGTGCTCCGTCATAACATTATGTTTCAAGTTTTTGAATAAATTAAGCTGAATTTTGAACATTTCTTATTAGGACACTTCATTCAGGTATTATTCAATACAAATTGTAGAAAGTTACCACTCCACTATTTAATATTGTTTATTTAATATCAACCTGTCTCGTTATCTATGCCAGAATAGTAACAGAACTGTAATTGAATTTTTGGTTGGGTTATGTTTAAGTGCTTTAGCTATAAATTCTGAAAATTTTGTACTATGACGGTAATTCAACTGTAAAATCTCAGATAACTGCCATACAAAATTGTGTTCGGATCTTCAGTAGTTTTTCATAAAACTCCAAAATACTGTGCACGAAGTTATTTTCGATATCAAGAATTGTGCGTCTCACTTATACATTCCTTTGTTATATTATTGCTCGCTAAAAACATGTTTTTAACCTCTCTTTAACAAGAACTTCCTGCGACTAACGCATTTTCAAATTTAATACATCTTGATTAACTCGTTCAGAGCGATTCAAAATCCTGTATACATATTTTATGGTTCGACTGTTAATGGAGGAAGAAAGAAAAATACTCCATTTTTAGAACTTGGTCAAGGTCACCTGAGTAGTTATTTACTTATCAAAAGTAATTCAATTAAGTAAAACCTTAAATACTATATATACTTTTGCCATAAGCTGCTCTGGAAGATATTTTGATTGCTATATGCTAACATTGTCTTCGATTCTGCAATTTCATTTTTATTCGACCGTAAGTAGAAGTGAAATAAACATCAGTTGAATGAATGGTTCGGCAAGATAAGTATGAATGTTTTTCGATAATAGTTTTAGAAACGAATAACATTGCCAAATGAAATTCAAATGCAATTTTATATCATAAGGCGGATGGAAGAAATTTCTGTAAAAATAGGCACATAAGCAGTATTATTATGTTACTTTTATTGTATTTAATCTAAAATTATACAATTTGTTTTAACCAAAACAATAGAATTCCATGAAATGTGTTGTGATGAATGTGGACACGCGTGTTGCCAGTAATTGAGCAAATAAGTTAGTTGTATTTTTTTGGTTATATTTTTATATGTTTTAAAAAGTACCTATAAATAAAGTACTAAAGGTACTACAAAACTTAGATGTTGCATCTGATTATTAAATTTCCAATTATGACCAATATTCTTTGTTGCAACATATTTTATAACTTTTTACATCCATTTTTCTCTTGAACAGACTGGCAGAGATAACTGCTCTAGCGATAATTCCATCTAGAATACGATGTATGTCAACCGTTGAATATATTACTTTGTATTTTTTTTTTATATGCAATAAGTTATTTTACGTATTGTATTTTATTTGCAACCATAAAGTCAGATACGACTCGGATTTGTTCAGTCAAATTTTATATTGTGTTTGCACCTATGTATGTACAGAAGTATTTAATTTTATCATCTAGTCATAGACTAAGTAAATAAAAATCGTGAAATATGTTTTTTGTATAAAATGTAACTTAAAATAAGTAATAATTTGCTCGTAAGCGTATAATTTGCATTATAGTTTAAAGCAAGTTGGACAACAGAATAAACTATCTTTAAAATATTTGTTTTCATTACCTTTGTCATATCCTTGGTACATAATATAAAATCATATAGTTATGCTTATATATTAGACGAGATATTTCAAAGCGATTTGTTGTGGCATCAGTTTTAGATTAAATGCAAGTTAAGTAACCATAAATTGTGTTCTACTTTTTTAAACTTTGGTTCTAATTCTGCCGACCGTCAACGACATTTGTGAAATGATATTGTGGCCGATACTGTTCACAGTGCTAATTGTTGACCAAAGCTGTTTAATGATAATTTTGCACATCTTAGACTAGCTTACTAGTACGCAAAGAATATACCTAACTAATATAATATATTAATTTTATCACTAGTAAATAGGAATACCTTACGTTTAGGTAAGTTTTTGTAAGTTTGAAGTATAATAACAAACAAATAATATAAACAGGGTTTAAAAACACTTTGATAATAGAAAAGCTTTCTACACAATCCTCAACTTGTAACTCCTCGCTTGCTATTAATTATGTAAGTACACTTAATAATAATTAGTACATGATTAAAGTAGGATGTTTTAGTAGGGTAGCTATTAAGCATATTACTCTGGTAGTTCGTGTGGAAAGTGCATAATCATTTCCATTAAAATTCACGGCAATAAAGTAGACTCATAGTTCTGTCATTACTTCATGATAATTTTCAAAAATATTTGCTTATTTTAGGTTGTCTCGGGTCTATACACAGGAATCCCTGGGCTTTTTTTCGAGAATTACTTCTTAGGAGTAAATAATTTTACCCTTATGGTATGTGCCTGATCAATGATATCTTAGTGGCAAAATTTCGAATCTCACACGGAGAGTCCAAAATTAAAATGTCATGTAAAAATGATTTTTCAAATATATTTGAATCAGAAATTAACACTTTCCCTGCGGCTCCTACACACCTGTGTTGTTGTACTGACAAATTTGTATGGATTACGGGCGAACAAAAGTGCTGTTTTTACGTCAGCGCCACAAGACTGGGGAGGACATTACGTCTGTGTATTCGTAAATGATACGCAGATGTTAAAAAAATACAATATTTTAGTAATTTGTCGGCGTATCTTCAGTCTAATCAAATAAGCTCCAGTTTAGGGCCGCCTCCTGCAATACTGACCTGATGATATATATCCGCCCCGCAGTCAAAGTATTAATCTATACCCGTGAAGCAAAACACGGCCGCGAGTTCGCTATGAAATTCTGAAAGGTATATTGAGTCTAGGAATTCGTACTTGGCCAGTATGATTGACTATGACCTTACTCTTATAAAACACGAAAAATCATGTTGTAATTATATTTAATTTTTAAGGGAATGAAATTTACTTATTTAGTGTATTTAATAAGCAGTTTAATATGCTTAATGATTGCTTAAAAATGTGTAGCAAGTGTCAAAATTTGCTAAATCACTTGCTGGTAAAATCAAGCTTGGCCTCATTTAAATATTTAGCGGCTTTAATCGTCGTAAATGAACAAACACGTCATATTTTAATCATAATTATTTATATTGATGTTTTTATCAATTTAGCTTTTTAAGCATTTAACAAACGTACTAACTTAAAATACATGTATTATTTAACAAATACTTATCATACCATTATTTATAATGGTCCCTATACAAACATAATGTAGGTAATACTTTAGGAATTTAGACTACTTAACTATAGATACTATTTATACATTCCTCATTCTCACTAAATACTAAAATTCCATGTTATAACAATAAAATAAAGTGAAGCACTAAGATATCAGTAATTATGATATTTTTTGGAATCTAAAACTTCCGTTTAAACATATTTTTCTATTTATCATTTCCACATTTCCCAGTAAGTACTTATAAAATAAAATGGTTTGAATTCATTATTGTGCTTGAGTGTGCCAACATTAATATCAAAGCATTTACTAAAAAACTAGGCACAATTATTTGATTTAGACATAACTGTACATTCATGTATAAATATATAATAAATTACGTAATACAAATGAAAATTTGATTTAATACTTTCGTTTTCCGGACTGGTAACAGTAATACTTAATTAAAATTACACGAAAAGCGAGGTGTAGTAATTTTTAGGTTAAGTAATTAGATATGTAAGTAAGTATACATATTTATCACAGTGATTATAAGTTACACTAAATATATGATCCCAATGGGTTCCGATATTGGCAGACTATTAACTTAACTATTTATTTTTTAAACATTATAAATATAAAATTTAAGTACCAAAAAATAGTCTTTCATGAATTATGATAAATAATGAATGGGTGTGTGTACCACGTCGTGCTTGTATGATGTAAATTTTTATATAAGAAGAGTAACCAACGAGCATACAGTCCACCTGAAGTTAAATAGTCGCTTTAGTTCATGGATATCCTCATACACCTCAAATAGAACTGAAGGCCAATCGGAGATGGTACGTAGATGCGTCGCTACTTTTGAGGACTAACATAGTTGTCTGGCTTGTAAGTGTAGGCAATAATTACAATCTTATAATAATAAATGTAATGGTATACCACGTTATTTTATATTCAGTTCATTACCAAAAGAAACACTACAAAAATATTAAAGTTAACGGCTTTGTGACCTTGATCATCTTGGTCGAAATTTGTAGCACACGATTGGTTGAACAAAAATTTACAATGTCCATAAATCGAAAATACTACAAAATATGTGGGTTTTTATTTATTCTTTTTGAAACAAAATATTGCTTATCACTTTATTCACGGATTCAAGTCCAAGTTGTGTTATAGACTTCTAGTTTCTTTTTCTATGAAATACATGTATTAAAAGGGACTTTAATGTAGTAAGTGGTCACTGCTGCCCATCGAGTTTATAACCCACTCCTATATACATAGGAAAGAAGTCCCACCTGAACCTGACCATTATAACTAAGTGGTAGACTAAGATGGTCGCCTCATATTTACATACGTCGGGAAAATACGCCGTTAAAAGTGAATGGAGCTAATAATTTAGTTTTAGGTACATACGTTAGCCATATTGATTAAAGTTTAAATTATGAGAAGAGGTGGGCTGTTCTCGGAAAGTTTACCTCTTTATTCTTAAATATTTAAATCCAGCTGCTATATATAATATAATGGTCTGGACGCGTAATGTTCAACTTGCAAAATGTCCTATTTAATATGGATATTTTTGTTTACTAATTTAATTTTTTAGGAATTGAGTATTTTGCGTATTGGAAATTATACACCTGAATTATAACAAGTATTACATGTTTTGTGGTGTTTCTCCTTTACTTTGGGCATAATATGAAGGAATGGGTAGGAAAACTTCAATCTCTTCCAGCGTACATTAGAATCACGGTATCTTAAATTAGGTATAAGGAGTTACATTTTACGGTTCAAGCATTAAAGTAGGTACATTAGTATAATTTAACACAGATTTCACATTATCGCTTCTACTATTTGTGAGTCAAATACAATTAATATACAGGTTGCGATTTGAATAAATAGTTTAACTATTCTAAGGCTATTTATAGAGTGCAGGTTTAATTATTTGGCTAGTGAAAAATCGCTCGATTGTGTCGCATGTATTTCAATTAGTAATTTCGATAATATACAAGCTCGCATTAATCGTTTCTACTGTAGATACTCGTATGTGCCAATTTTTCTTTTTAATATTGCATAACCCGGAACATGGCAATATTAATCCGGAATTATTTGTTGTACCGTACAGATGGCCATTGCGCTCCACGGATCGTCAATATATCTATGATGTTTTATTTTCCCATCATTATGTACTGTTTGTGGCAATGTTAGCTTATGGTGGAAAATTTATGCAAGCTCACGCACAGACGTAAATTTATCACAGTTTCAGTGTCGCCGGCACAGATTTTTCTGTTTTCTGTTCCTCCTTGATATCTGGGCGTATTTAATATGTTTGTGTTTGGAATATTGGAGTTATTAGTAGCAAAACATTGGCAGCAGTTATATCCCTCGTAAAACGGTGAGTCGTGAATTTAATGACGTAACGAACGGTAGCCGAAATCTATAGAGCTTAACCAGCTTATGTGACATCCACGTCAAGTGCGATGGTTGGGCTGCACGGTGACGGGCGAGCTGTGCGCAGCGGGGGCCGGCGGGGTAGTGGTAGCGGGGAGCGTGGCGGGTGCGGGTGCGACGGCGGCGGTGGACGGCACCGCGCTGTCCGCAGAGTGCGCCGCCAGCTCGGCCTCCGCATCTCTTTCCGCGATCTCTTCCTCGTCAATGATGGATATGTCGCGGATAGAAGGCCGGTGCGATCGTCGCCAACCTGCAATGCATGACGTTGAAATTCAGAATTAATAAATTCTGCTTTGAAATTAGGTTCGAAGTAAGCTGTCATTGTAAAAAATCCCAGTAGAAATGTGCAATACTTTAATAATTCTTTGAAAATTAAAAACTTATCGTTTTGAGTGACATATTGTACACTTCGGAGAATTGTAACTATAGTATATTTAAAACATTAATATATACTGTGTCTTTCTTCAAACGGTACAATAAGCGTAAATGATTCATCTTTATAACATAATATATGATAATAAACATCCATTGCGTCCAGGCAAATACCTCATATTAATACAGATACCTACAACTTTTAAAAATTATTTTTTTCTCTGTGACATGCGTATAAATTAAGTTAATATTGTTTTGTTTGTAATTACTACGTACAAGAAACGAGATTCATTTATTATTTAACAAAATGATTACATTCGCGGTAAACATTAGCAGATAAGGGGTCAAGGTGCATGTGATAAGCTTTGTAGCGTTTCTCTTTACGTATCTATCTTCAGTCATCGAAATGTTTGCCCTCAAGGTGGTGTATTTTATAGGAATAATTTATACCTGGGCTGCGTTATGTCAAGTGTGTTATTCAATAAGTGATGAAAATGTCTTCGCAGATAACACAGACAAAAAATCTTTCGAGCTAACGTTAGCCTCTCCAATGCTAGATGTGACAGAAGAGACGGAGAACAACCATGTTCAGTTTGTAACAGACGCACCACTGCGTGGTACAGTCGAAATTAGTGAAGAAAATGAAGGTTATCAAAGGGATATTTTTAAACGTGAAATACTAAAAGTACTAAGTGACAGAGAAAAGCCTACAAATATTGAGAATAAGAAAAGAGTTCCTCGTCAGAGTTATCCTGGACATTCATCGCTATATCCTACGTTGCCAACAAAGTCAGCCTACGGAAATTATGGACCTACCTATGGACTTCCGTCAAACGGTCGACTTAATACTACAAACCCAGTTCATTACAATTATCCGAATTTCACTCAACCCAGCAATAGGAATTTTTCAACAAGTGTTCACAATCCGTACAATAATTATAATCCTCAGTATCCTGTTCACAATGGCATGCATCCTTCTCATCCTCAATTTAATAATTCCGTACATTCAGGCGCGACATATAATGGTGCGTACCCATACAATCGTCCCAATACAAATTATAGTATGAATTCACACTTTCCCTATCCAACTGATAGACCATTTTATCCAGGAGCGACTAATCAACCAACCAACTCTAGTAATTTTCAGTTTAGACCATATTATCCAGGAGCTGTAAACAATAACACGAGTTATAACTATCCCGAAACTTCGAATAGACCAACGTTTCCAGCAATGACAAATAACCGGACTAATTCTAATTATCTTCAAACAACTACTAGACCATTTTACCCAGGTGCAACAAATTATGGTGTAAAACCTAGTAATCCTCAAACAACTAGCAGACCATTTTATCCACACAACGGAACAAATCCTCACAACCCTCAAACTAGGCCATTATATCCAGGGGGGACAAACAATGGAGTAAACCCTAGTTATCCTCAATCGACTAATAGACCGATTTACCCACAGCCAAATAATCAATTCAATCGAACAAATGCTGGGTATCCTCAAACAACTACTAGACCGGTTTATCCAGGGACCACTAAAAATGGAATAAGCCCTAATTATCAATATTCTTCCTATCCTAACAATCCTAATAATTCTACTTACTCCTCATACAATCCACGATCTCCTTATAATTTACCAATAAATCCATCATCACATAATCCACAAAATGGAAATATCCCGTATAATTATAACCTAAATAATTCTAGCTCTCTACATGGAATAGGCCCTGGACAACAGAGGCCTTTTTATAATTATAGTGGCCCTTATAATTCTGGAGGGCAGGGGTCGCAAAGTTATGGGCCAACTTCATTGTATAATCGACAAGTAAATAATACCGCTTACAATCCTTTAGGCGACTTAACATTAAACAACCCCAACTCAAAACCTCCATACGGATCACCATCACCAAATCCTCAATATTTTGGCAATGCCCCAAACGGATCATTTTCTCACAATAATTCGTATTCAAATTATCCATCCCAGGAATGGAATAAACATAATCCTTCTCCGAATCATTATAATGCGGGTTCGGAACACAATAACTTTTTCTATCCACCGCAAAATAACGGACCCAGTTACGACCCGCGTAAAAATCCACCAGAGCATTTTTCATACCCCCGTTGATGTACTTGTGTATATTCGAAATATTAGTTTAATTTTATACTTTTGGTATGAATTTTTACAATAAATATATAATTATAAAGTGTTTAATTTATTCCTCTTCTGTTTTGATAAGTGTGCCATATTTCTCTGTAAAATTTTATTTATTTATTTATTTACAAGTGCAATTATTAATGTACTTTTTCGCATAATATGCAACAAAATGTTATAATATTAAATGAAAGTGTATTCTTATGTACGTAGTAGTATTACGTAATATTACAAGTAGGTACACTTTAAAATTTTTAAATTTGTAAATTACATTTTAAAGATAGAAACGATGTGTGTTTTCGAGTTTCTTTCGCCGACTCTTCACCAAAACGAAACAGCTTACGAGTCGGTAGTAGTTTATTGATGTTCAAAAAGAGTTCTCTAAAGAATCCACTTTGAATAAAAATATTTTGAAGTTGATTTTGAAAAACTAAATTAAACATGTAACATCTAAGAATAACAGTAACCTGTTAATTTGTTACAAAAAGTTTTAATGACTCATAGTTCTTAGAACAGAATGTAACAGAATAAAGATATTATTGTTTTATTTAATTTAACCATGTCTTCAGATGTCATGTTTACGACACTAAACCAGTTAAATAATTTTATTTCAAAGTACCGTAGCTTTATTGTAATGAACATTGTGGCATATGGTGGAGCAGCGTAGTAAAGTATATATTTTTTGTGTTTGTATATTCCTATGATTAGCCACTGAATAATAATGTATGGTAATCCATATCATAACACGGGCTTAAAACCTACTTCACAATTCGGGGTAAGTTTGGAAATGTGTGACGCAAAATGCTATTCTCCTAAAATATGTTTAATTGTATTCATTCTAACTTATTTTGTTCTTATAGCAAGAAATATACCCACGTTCGTTATTGTAAATCATATGTATCGTATGCAGGCTATGTACAATAAGATGATTTGGATAATGGTTTTAGAAGAAAGTAACTGGTAAAGGCTCTTATCGACAAACATACTAAGATATACGTTAAAACGTAAATGAATTATTGCGTTTGCTTACCTTCAAGCACTGGTGGCTTAGTAGTCTTGGAGAGGAGACGGGGTCCAGTGATGGTGATGATGATGGCCCCTAGTGGTGCTGTGAGAACGATTGACATGATGCACACCGTGATGACCGCCTCAGCGTATTGGATCTGCTCCGTCATAGGGTTGTCTTCAGTTACCATTTTGCGGACTTCGTCGAGCGCTACTGGCGCTAAAGCAGCCTGCCAAAATAAAATACTTAGAAAATCCTATCAAACACTTGCATGCGTAAGATTAATCTTTAATACGCCAATATAAATTATACTACATACATAGCTTAAGATTAAATATAAATAGTACGACCTGTTCACTGGCTACAGTTAGAAAGACTTTTATAGTATAAGAAAATATCGAATATGTATTTTTTTCCTGGAAAACATATTACTTGGGAGAATATAAGCATTAATGTTAGTCAAGTAGTGGATCAGAAAGCACCTATTTCATTGCTTCATTCAAAGGACCGTAAAGGCCGCCTGTTGTTAAGTAATCGGGTCAGTTTTGGATGTCCATATTCAATCTTCAACAAAGGTGCCGTTCAACGACACGAGGTGTCGTTAGAGGTACGTAAATATGTTGCTACCCCAGAAGAATAAGACGGTCACTCCCATTATGTTTTCCATTTTCTGCTTGTCACTTGATGGTCAGTTCCAACCAAAAACAAGAATTTTAATGGAATTTGTAATCTTAAGAAACAAGATAATTACTAGTAAGTACAGACAACAAAAATGTACCTGTACTGTAGCTTTAGCCATCCAGGCAAGCCCGACAAAGATCTTCTCCTTCATGTTGAGGTTGCTGCGTACTGCCGATACGCTGGTGACGATGGCGCGCAGCACCACGCACGTGAGTGTGATGCCGCTGCACACCAGCATCAAGTAAGGGGGCAGCTCTGAAAGCTAATGTTAACTTATTAATTTCCATCATTTTTATTGCTCTGTACTTCTTATTGCCCGGTAAATAAAACTATTATAAGATTAAAACAAGAACTGAGGTTATTTGTTTATTTTTTTTATATATTTTTTTTAATTATGTTATAACCGTAACAGGAGCGAGCAAGCCACCAATTGTTAAATGATCACTATAGCCTATTAAATTCGATATTCATGTCACATAGGACTAAGTTCGTGTCTAATGATGTTACTGCTTAATGACGGAACTCCTTAGGTTTACCTCGTACCTTCTGGCTTTTATAACTCTCCGATAGAAACACAATACTTGCTCTACGGTTGATTTTGAGGATTCAGTTGATACTTTGAAAGGTGGTAGAGCCGTTAGAGCTCGCCCGGGGCGGTACCACCGCCACCCT
>DWON01003961.1:0-17057 GCA_018251015.1 Phocides pigmalion okeechobee | reverse complement strand
GTCATAAATTATTTTCTATAAGTATAAAATCTACATTTCATGGACCGATTCCTCGTACTTGCGATTTACGAGGAAGATTAACATATTGAAACGCTTTATATTAAATACAGCACTTGAGGTAAACACAATGACATTGTACTTGAAAAATTGTTAATGGTAACCCAGATTTCAAGATTTTCAATAAATGTGTGCAAAAAATCTTGAACATTAACTCTATCGTCTAAGCGAGTACATTAAAAATGGTCTAAAATAATAATCAAGTTAATATAATCGGATATTAGTTTCTTAAAATGTTTACTCCGGATCCAGGTAGGACAATTAAAAATTGGTACCATATGAGAATGTTTTTTGTATTACCATAAGCAGCGATAGCATAGTGGGCAGATTCTGAATTCTCAAGCGAAGGCCGAGGTTTGATTTCCTGGTCTTTTTACTGCTGCTACCTTACATTTTTCAAAGTTATTTGCTTATTACAAATTAATCATTTTTAACGCTGAATTAATTTTGAACAAACTAATAATAACAGGACTGAGAGCCCTTCGCCGATTGTTAAAGGTACCAATTCGCATATAAGAACAGTGGTGCTTAACCCTTCTCGTCCTAAGAGATCTGTGCCCAACAGTGGGGTGGAAATCTGTCGATGAAAGTCTGAACAATTGAATATGAATGCAATAAGAAAATGAATTAATTTTATTTTATGTGAGAAGAGTAGCAAACTATTATGCAAACCACCTGATGTTAAGTAGTTGCAGCCATAGTCATCCACGTACCACCAGTAATACACAACTGAAATCCTGCCTGAGCTCGAATGTAGATACGTTGCTATTCCTAAGGACGAAGATGGTCGCCTAGCTTCAAAATGAAGCCGGCAACCGCACCTCTCCAACCAAAACACAAGTAGTGCTTTACGGCGGATTATGAGGGTGGTACCTAACCGGTTGAACTATTCTCCCACCTTCTATTTTTAATATTGTGACATTAATGTTTTCATTTGATATAGTGAGGCGGTGTTAATGATGCCATTATATTATTTTGTGGTAAGTTTAATTATAATTGTATAAAACAGACTGTAAATGTGTGGGAGGTTGGCTAATGTTGGATATGGGACAAGTTTTGATGACTGGAATTCGTGATATGTAGAACGTCATATGAATTTGTCCTAAGGTCAAAAATGTCAAAGCTTTTGTGTATGTATGCAAAGGCCTTTATGTAGAGGTTAGAAAGAATATTGTGACTACGCTATAATTGGTAGCGGAAGTATAGTTAAAGTTTGATCGCGGAGATACCCGCCCTCGTAATTCGTTGTGAAGCAATTCTTGTACTTCAAACGGAGAAGTATGATTGCCAACCATGCGTAAAATTGAGACGACTGTTCCAGCCCCTAAAGAGTATCGCCGCATCTAAGTATGACCTTATCAGCTATGATTACGAGCTTTGACCTTAGTTTCCTTTGAGGCTGGATGTAAACGTCCATGGATTGCAACAGCTACTCAATATCGAGTGGCATATAAGCTTATTTGAAACCCTTTCAATAGAAAAACAGATTTGGGATTCTTGTTCTATATGAAAATGAGCAGTACTCAGCCGGTAGTGGATACTTACAATTAGGTGAACTACATGCTCGTTTGCTATTTCAATTTTGTAAAAGTACTGACGAATAAATATACTGAATATTGAAAAAGATATTTAAACTTTAGAATATAAAATGTTGTTCAATGTATTAAAATAAATATTTTAAACCCTTGTCTTCCGAACTCATTTTGCGCCTCATAGGAAACCGAAAGCTTTCTTGGTTATGTTGATCCAACACGTATCAGACATTAAGATAGAACAGAACAAACATTGAGGCAGAACAGAGACCAGAGTGGTACTAAACATTGGTGAAGAGGTACCAGACATTGGTGAAGAGGTACCAGACATTGATGAAGAGGTACCAGACACTGGTGAAGAGGTACCAGATATTGGTAAAGAAGTACCAGACATTGGTGAAGAGGTATCAGGCATTAGTACAGAAGTACTAGGCATTGTTGAAAAGGTACCAAGCATCAGTAATGTATAATCGCCCAATTGCGACGACAGTGTGATATCCTAAATCCTCGATTTTACAAGAGATTTTATAGAGGAGGAGGAAAATTTAATTTTCTTCTTCTCTATAAAATCTCTTGTAAAATCGAGAATAAATTTAATACTGTTAGAGCATGTTTAAGGTCAACTAATTTTGCAACAATTATTGTAAAGGTAATGTAAGTTTTCAAAAAAAGTACAGGAAATAATCACGTTTTTTTAAATATAATGGAAAATTGTATATCTGCAAATGTCACACTATCGTCGCAAATCGATTTTTATATTTTATACAATATTTATTTTATACAATATTTACCATTGGATATAGTCCCAAATTTAAATGTTGGTGGCCAACATCAACATAAAATACGTCTTTTGTTTATTGAATGAAGTAATTAAAATAACCAGTTTCCAACATCAGACAGACATTGGTGTTTTAAGGATCTTATTTATTTAACGATTGCATTTGAAATATTACGTATATCAAAACGTTAACATGGTTTATTGCCAATAAAAACTTCCACCATAAGTATTTGAAGTTTATGTACATATGAAGTTTATTTGAATCTGTGTGTGCTTTTCTGTCTTATCTGTGACGAAACATTTCATGATGTTGATATAATGGTAATTGGTACTGGCTTTTGACCGCGAGTTTGTTCGTGGAGAAGTAGATTCCTATAAATTCCAATAAATATTGCAGCTCTATTTCTATGTGATAGAAATATACTTAAATCTATTAGTGGAATAAAAACTCATACAATTTTATCTTAACTTCTATTTTACCTGTTATCATACAATTTTTCAGCCCTTATTAAGGGGTGAATTTCGTTATTAGCACTTACGCTGTATAAAGATTGTTTGTCTTTCAAAATGTCAAGGTCCTATGATTAGCACTTAGCAGTTGATCTTTTGGTCAGCTCAGCTAACTTTCTTCTTTTATATAAGAAGTTTAGTGCAATGTTACACTTCCTGTTTGTTACAAATTTGATGACTATATTCGACTGTGTAATTGTGTATTATAGCTAAGGCTATCTTTGAAATATGATAAGATACTTTTATTACTTTCAAAAATCCGTGTATTTTCAAGGTACAATGAAAAATACGCGTCGATGTAACGTAATGAAGTAAGCAATATTTCATTAACGAAGATATTTCTCCTGTTGTAGCTTAGTAGTCGAAACTAATTTTATAACTTCAGTCTAAACTGAAGTTATAAAAAAATAAGATTAATATTAATAAAATACAAATGATCTAAATTTTGAGCTTTCCGCACTTCTTATTCGTACTTTTATTTCGCTAGCGTGGTGCAGGTCCACCCCGCTAGCCTCTAGGGTAGAGATTCTTCTCCGAGAAGAACCTCTAGGGTAGAGGTTCTTCTCGGAGCAAATATCCTCTAATGCTCACTGTCCTATTCAGGCACAAATTATCATATCCTATTAACGGAACTATTAATGTATGAGTGTCATTTATTTAAAGAAATCGTTATGTAGACCAGTTCAAATAAATGAGACAGCTCACGGTTGCGTACGGGCGTTATTTTCTTATTTACGACCAGTTAATAGTAAGGGCTATCCTTTATCAAACCTTGTCATACTCTATCACTAATATTGCTATACTATAAATCACATCTGACATCAGTTGCAAGTTACATTTTTATGTAATGAAACTGACAACAGGACAGAAAGTTCCTAGAGTGGCGATCACGTCTAAACCAAAGTTGCACAGGACGTCCTCCACCCATATGGATCGACGACCTGTTAAGGTTAGGGGTAACCGCTGGACGCAGAGGGTACAGAACCGGTCTGAGTGTCGCCATCTAGGGGAGACCTATGTCTAGCAGTGGACACAAAATGCTGATGGATGTATGGATAATAATGAAACTACTAGCACACTTGCTTCCATCCATTTGCTACGCTTTCACGCCAAAACTACTCATCCGGTTGTTATGAAACTTTGTACACATATTCTTGGTATTTAAAAGGACATACCTGGGATACTTTTCTTTTTTTATATTTTAGCAGACATGGTTTGTCAAAAGAAATTGAAAATCCAGCTTCAAAGCCTTCATGGTTTCAAAGCCTTCAAATATCTTATTGACTATAGCTTTAACTGTTTTTATTTTTGTATATGTTATTTGTGATCTTTGATATTTATTTATGGGCTTCTATGCGAGCAAAGCCGTGGGAAAAATTTAGTAGATTAAAATACCTGGAAAGTACCACCACGACTAAAGTATTATGTTTGCTTCGGCATTTATAAGAATTAATATTGGAAATTAAAATAACAAATAAAATCAATGGTATAAGATCAAAATTGTATGATATGTTGATTCTGTAAACATAGAATTTATTTCAAGTGTTGAACAAATCGCTCTGACGGAGCCACATTCTTGCTAAGATATGTTGGAATTTTATTCATTGATGTAGGGGTTTTTATTTCTGAGCTGTCGTGCCATCATCACTGTGACGTCAGCGCTGATTAATGGCGAACGGTGGCACCAAAGAAATGTTTTTCCAGCAAAATAATTCTATTTGTTTTTGACACGAGAGAACGCTATTCGCGTAAACTGGAAAAGTCAATATAAAAATAAGTATACCCACACTACTTCCCAGGAATGGGGATAAGAGAGGGAGAGGGCAAAAATTGTTGAGCTAAGCTCTGGAGCTCTGGAGCTTGGGAGCAGGTTAGTTAGTTGCTAAGTGTAAAGTGTAAAAAATGAGCTTGCAAACAAACTGATGTTAAGCGGTTGCTAGAGACCATGTACATCCACATACAATATCCTACAGGACGTAAGTTCTAACGGAGGTCGGGCGTAGCTGTGTTTCTACTTCTAAGAACTAAGACCATCACTTTGTCTATAGACATAATGACACCTACATTTCTCTAGTTGAAACCCAATCGCATCATTATGGAACGGCAGGAAATAAACAGAACAATACACAATCGCCTTAAATAGATTTACAATTAGTGTCATCTGTGGTAGAAGCGCAGCGGAGGTCAATTTGTTTTTTGTCTATGGCTATGTTAATCGCAGAGGAGACTGATTCTTAATTTGTGGTTTTAAGCTTGTAACAAAAATAATTTTGTGGATTGTTACAAAGGTTCTTAATTTTGGTTTTATATATCTTACCAAAAGGGAATAGAGTTGTTTTCGAATAAAAATCCAAAGACTAGCGTAATTGTCGTAAACCGTGTTTTGAAAATCCTTGTTAACATTCCAACAAATATTACATAGAGTGCGGTCGAAGTAGTTTTATGTTGAATAAATACATTTGAAGTTGATCTCTTTAATTAAATTGTGTCTGAGTCAGACACAAGTGCGGGCGTCAAAGTCGTAAAACTGAATAAAATCGCTGGAGAGTCGTAAATAATTCTGGATTATTTAACACTGTTGCCAGCGGTCGCAGGGTCGACTGTTTGATTACCCATAAGTGTCTTAATTTTAAGTGGGTACTAATAGACTGGAGAGTAATGAAAGTTTACTTTTATGAAAGTCCCCCCCCCCACATTTTGAGTGTTTCATGCTCCAATGTGACACAATTACTAATAGAGATACGGTTCGTGATCAGTGATTCAGTATTTTTTTTTAATATTTAAGCGTAGTCAGGCAGTTCATCTGATATTAAATAATCTTAGCAGCCCGTGAACGTCCAACCTCAAACAGGATTAAAATTTTGCCTAACGTCTTATATAGATGCGTCACTACTTACGAGGACGGAGATTGTCAACTCGTTTGTAAGTGTAATTGGCGTCAGCCGTCCTCCAACTGCTGCAGAACTGTTTTGCGGCGGATAATGGTGGTCACAAGGGTATGTCCACGGCTGAACCGTTATTCTACTGCCTGACAAAATAATCGATTAGCCGTGTGTCTTTAATAGATATGTTATGCGTGGTCCCATGATCCGGAGAGTACATTAAGAGATTCCGGTTGTTAAAAATAGTTGCCAGTTTTAAACGGTCAATACGCGCAATATCACTGTAAAAAACGGATTGTACAAGGGTGATTGAGTATACATCAGGCCTTCTGTAGTTGTAGGGAAACAATCATGCCCAACAGTGGGACATTTAAATGGTTGCAGCCAGCTATAATTCGACTATCGGATGTCAGAAAACCTCTAAAAAGCATGGATAATTAAACCACGCTTTATCTACGGGTTTTAGACGGTTATTTATGGTGTTTCGCCAAATTAATTGAACATAAAATCTAAGATGGCCGCCTCATTACAGTTGAGAATGACAGCTGTCAGTGTTACAAGCAGAACTTATAGTCGTCTAATTGTACGAGTGTAGATCAAAGTGAAGGAAAATTATGGAGCCAAGAATAACTGTTCATCCGCGTCAACAAAATTGCATAGCTTTCGGTCCTAATGCAACAATTTTGTAACTTTAAGTATTACGTCATATAATATTTTCTGTTAACTTCATTTTGAAATATTCATTTTTTTATTTTTTTAGGATGGGGTATCTTAAGCATTAGCTATTAATATTAATTAATAAGAAATTTGTACTTAGTTAACATTTTTGCGTTTACTTTAAATTTTTGGATTTTTCTGGAAATATGTATTTATAAAAAGAATCATCAAAATCGGATCAGGGAGTAGAGTCACTGAAGATAAAGATTGCGACGAATTGTTAACCTTCTTCCTTTCTAGAAGTTGGTTAAAAATTAAGTATCACTTGCTTTAATGGTGAAGAAAACCACTTTAGGGAAACTTAAAATCCTAAGAAATCTTCTTAATGCTCGCGTAACAATGTCGTAAAGTTTTTGAAAGTCTACCAATATGCATTTGTATAGGCTAGTGGAAAATAGCATAATCTCGCCATTCTAAGAGAAGACGGGTGCCCAGTTGTAGGGTCGATGTTGGTTTGGTATGAGTTGATGAGGATGACGAATTTGATTTACTCAGAGTATTTCAGTCATATCAAAAACTCACCTCGGAAGACCTTTTGCATGAAACATTTCGAGGTCGCTACCAAGTGTAATAAATGGGATAAAATATAGCTTTTCATCAAATAACATAAATTCAACATTTGACAGCAATATATTTTTTAAATCGGTCGTTTAAAAATAAATATATGTTTATAAAAACATCGAAACTCATTTTTCTATTTGAGAAATGACATGTCTTGTAAGTAGGGTTCTGTTTTGTTGATTAATGATCAAGTGATTTCAAAGGACGAGTAAATTAAAAATGATATAGATGTTTGGCCCAATTTAACGAATATTAATTTGTTAGAAAGCCATCATGTTTTTTAAATAACCTTTACGGTTCAATGAAGGAGATTATTTCTAACTTGAAGCAGTCCTGGAAAACTTTTTGGATATCTATAGTGGCTGGTTTAATTTTGAGTACACAAAATGAAACCAGTATGCAAGTCCAAGTACTCCTCAGAAATGATAAAAACAGGGCTGACCTAATGCGGTTTTCGAAGTACACAAGCAGAAAGAATTTTAGTCACTAGCAGATACAGTCTATAAGATGGTGGAGCTACAGTTCAACCGGAGAAGACCACCACTACCCTCATAAATTGCTGTAAAACAGTTGTTTGTTTCGGTTACCCTTGTAAGCGAGACGACCATTTCAGTCCTTAGGAGAAGCAACACATCTATCTATGCACGACGAGGCAGGACTTTAGTCTTTTTGAGGTAGAATGTAGATTTTCATGGGCTGCATAGATCATTTAGCATCAGGTGACCAACACGCTTATTTTCTACTCTTCCTAAATAAAAATACTGGACACATGCTCCAAAAACCTTACACACAAGACAAATGTTTATAATGTATTAAGTGCTCTGATTGAACCGTCAGCTGTTATTAGCCTTGATTCCGTCGAGGAATGATGAGATTTGTTCAATCGTTACTGATGCTCACGCAAATTGATGGATGTTTACATAAATGATCGTGCCTACGCATTGATACTCAAATGATGCTTTGTTTTGAAATTGATTCTGATCGTCTGTTAGAGTTGTTGATTGAATTACGTTTGGTCTGAATCATCAGAAGTACTTGTTCTATTGTTGTCGGGGAACTAGTTTCTATTAGTCTGTAGGTGCGACTTTTTGTTGACATATAACATTTAATACGATCTAACCTCAAGGTGGGAGAACTATAGAACTATAGTTCTCCCGACTATATATATATTATATCTCTCCCTTCGACCGGGGAGGTATCACTGACGCTCTCATAATCCGCCGTAAAGTATCACTTGTGTTAAGGTTGGAGAGGTGCGATTGCCGGCTACATCTTGAAGCTAGGCAACCATCTTAGTTCTCAGGAGTAGCAACGCATCCACGTTCGAGCTCAGATAGGATTTTGGTCGTAATTGTGGTTTTACGTGGAAGTCTATGGGCTGCGACTACTTAACATCAGGTGGCTTGCATTCTCGTTTGGTAGTCTTCTCACATAAAAAAGTAATAGATTGGCGCGTGTTGTGTGTTTTATACAGACTTGTATGGCGTGACGCAAACAGTAACGCATGCCTTGTGTTTATGCTGAAATGTACATATGTATATCCAAACCCTACTTAGCCAGGATGAGACCTAATATTTTTATTAAGAGGGACTCAAGTTGACACTTAATACATAATATATTATAAACTCTATGGGCTAATCTAGGACTTCCTGTGTCGATGTCATATAACGACAAATACACCTAGAGCAGAAAGTACATGCATCTAAATTATTCTCTGCATCGAATTGGAATTGCAATTCTGTTTGTGTCAGATTTTGTGACAGTCCTTGTGATTTCTCTGGTATCTTTAATTTTCAGTGATAGGCGTCTTTGGGAAAGAATAGTGTAGGTTTACAGAGTGGTACGAAGTTGCGTGCGTTGTAACACATAATTTAAACGTTATATGAAGTTGCACGTGCCGATGTAACACAATTTTAGCGTTGGATCATTGCACGTAGCGATGTAACACATAATTTATTATTTATAGTATTTACTTCATTTATATTTTATAATTAATTTGGTTTATTGATCGTTTGTTTAGATAGAATTTATTTGAAAACGTGAAAAGATGTTAACTTTAATTTTATTATGCCAAAGAAATAGTTACTTCTTACGGGTGTATATAAGTACACACACTCTTTTTATAGCTTATCTCTCACCTACTAGCAGTGGTACTGTGGCACTTATTGCACTGACTAGTGGTTTGTCGACAAAATATTAATGGCTTTTCTTAAGTCAAATGAGTTATTTCATATTTCAGTGGCTTTGAAGATGACGCCAGGCGGTGTGTAGCGATGTGTAGTCAAAAAGTTCGTGATTTATGTCATGTTTTTTGTCGTTTAATGTATTTATTAACATGCGTTGTTCTTCGCGGCTCATGTCACGAGAATTCATCGGAAAGAATAGAAAAAGTTTTATACGTTAAAATAAAAAAAAGAATTTGGTTTTAGGCGCCATGTTCTAGATTTGAACTATTTTCCAACTCTTTGAGATATGTTCAAAATAAGGGGATTTTTAAAAAACAATTCTAAGATTATATACGATTGATAGTTAGTAGAAATTTCCTTGACTGGGGAGGTACTACCGCCTCTCTCATAACCTCTCAGGAAGTAACTCTTGTGTTTTGGTTGGTAAGGTCCAGTAGCCGTTACACTTAGTTCTGTTTGAGGTTAGACGTGGATATCAATGGGCTTCTCAGGTGGCTTCAATAGATGGCTGACATCCTTGTTTGCTCTTCTCATTTAATAAACGTACTCTTACAAGTGAGGTGACCTTAGTGTGAGACGTTAGTCCTGTCTGAGGTTTGACGTGGATGTCCATGGGCTGCAGTGAAATCTTAACAGGTTATTACAAAGGTGGTAGAATCTATAAGGTCGACCGGGTGGGTACCAACACCGAAGCCATTTCTAGCATGGAGTCTACTTGAATTTTGGTGAGGTGTGGCTACCGACTCACTTACAAATGAGGCGACTACCTTAGTCCTCAGGAGTAGCAACGCAGCTCTGATCGACTTCAAGTGAGATTCTTGTTCTTTATGGAGTTGGTTACAGATGTCCATGGGCGTGACCGCATATAATCAGATGGACTGCATGTTTTTTGACTACTTTCGTTTTATAAAAAAAGTTGGTCTACCCGTTCGTTTGCATCTTCTCCTATAGAAAAACTTGTGCCACCGACATAACTGAGAATAACTAGTAAATGTGAGTTTTAAATATGAAATAATGTTCCAATTAAACCGTTTTAACATTTGGCAAGCTGAGTGACATTCTCAATAATGATTCCTTGGAATCATGCCTATGAAAGCAAGAGATTGATGGTACGGCTCTGATAATGTTGTTTATTACTGCTGATATATTTATACTATTGAATGTTGGGATTATCTTTTCAAAAATAAAATATGCCACCTTAGATTAAAATATTTTATGTTTTCTAAAGGAAGATTCCTATTACGCGTCAAGTAATTTAATTTTTATTTTCAACTAATATCATCGCGGAGTTTATACATTTGTATTAATTTTGTTTGTGTAAAAATGTAGTGGTTTGTAAAAAAAAAGATTAAACATTATTATAAAATTGAGTAATACATGAAGATTTAAGATAGATAATTTGATAATATTGAAATGAAAAATAAACATGCATTTATTAATTAGTATTACGTAGAAGTTGTAGTAACGTTGAATTACAACAACACGCATTTTAAACTTTATTGGATTAGTGTGGATTTTACTATTTCTTATCTGGATATATTTATACTTACAAGAAGTATATTTTTTTAATTATGAATCCATCCAGAATGAGGTATATACTACAATCTGGCTACATAGGGATTGGTAGATACATATTTCAAACTACTTCACATACATTTTTTTAAATACAGAGAACTCTCAAGCAAGCAATTTTCTTACATTATCCTTTACCATAGTGATAATTAATTTTTAATATGCACATAACTCGATCTTTCTCATTCTGGTGGCACGTCTGTGAGACGGTGGTGGTTTGGTAATTAAACATAACTTGAAAAGATAGAGGTATTTGTCATGAATTTGAAGCTTAGAACCCTGCCTCAGAGACTAAAATCTCAATAGGCTGTTACTACTCAAAAAAACATTAAAAACGTTATTATTTACTTTTTAAAATATAACTTTTGTTTTATTAAATCTGCGATCTATTTTTTTGGTATTGTAAACAATTGAAAACCATTCACTTGTCATTGGCTTTATTCAAATTAAAAAAAGAAGAAAGATATTTGTGATGGCAATAGTGTTTTTATATTTATTACATAAAATAGTATGATATTTCGTGCAACAATAAATTAGATACGTCTTGTACTTTCTAACAAATTTGTAGTGACAGCAGAAATAATGGTCATACAGCTGTGAACATTAAGATACATGTAGTCAAATTTCAAAAACAAAGGTTCATCTGTCGTCATGTGAAAAAAATAAAAATATGTAATTTTTTCATTCCCATTTAATATGTTAATCATGTGATATGAAAAATCATGTTCGGCTATTAGATAAATATCTATTATGTCGTCAATTATTGGTTTAAAAAACTCGTTGGGAGCTGTTGACGACTAGTAACCATCAAATTGTCAGCGGACGGAGGTGACCGATAAATATGTTCGCAAACACCACGATACTGTAGTCAGGGTGACCACGACGATACGACGTGATTCCACTGTATCGGATTCCCGATTTTCAAGGATTGGCAAAACATGAATTTTTTTTTTAAATAATATTCATTTTTATAATTAAGTTGCCATATTTTATAATTTATGATACATTTTATTAATGACAACGACTCGCGTGGCGCAATGTTAACCATACTTGTTTGATATGTCGCATGTAGATGCCTATTTAGTCCTGAGGACGAAGATGGTCACCTTGCTTTAAGTGCAGCCGGGAACCACACTTGTCCTCCGGTAGATTAACAGAGCGGCCGTGGTACCGCCCCGGCCGAACCGTATTTCTACTACCTATCAATATACTTACATAGTCTTTGTATGGGTTCATGATATTCACGGGCAATCCAATCCCAGTGTGATTACTAAAGGGAATCCTAGTATGAGTGAATAGAGCCTTTTTAAAATGGTACATTTTTGTTAATTTAAGTTTATATGTTATTTGATAGATTCATAATATATCTTAAATCTTTACGAGTGAATAATTTGAAAATTAATTCTCAACAAGGATGAAAACATCTAAAAAAAAGCATGGGCGTCTCTGCATGTCTAGCAGATGTGAAACATTGATGTTTATTCACAGAAATTATATTTAAAGTACATAATCAATAAAAGGATCGAAATTCGAAATATATCCTTCTAATTATTTTTTAACAATATTATACCGTGTATAAATATAGTATCATGCTGTTACGCCATAAGGTTGGATCTTACCCGCAAATTGTATTAGTAGATGTCTCCCATTAAAGAAAAAGAATAGGTACATCAAAATTGTTGAAATCCAAATCGGATACTTCAGCGATTAATCCTAAGAATCAAGTAAGATTTAGACATCCTACTGTCCATCGTATTATACGTTGATGGTAGGGTTTAATTTAGGATCGTACCACGCAAGGATGCCAAGTATTTTTATTATTTTTGTTAATGTCAAAACTATCACATAAACAGCACATTTTATATTTCTCGGCCGGATAACGATATCTCGTCGCGATGGGCCACCATCTTGTTTTTGATGACGTAAATGTGACGTAACGGACATGTAGGTACTAAACGAATTCCAGAACGCGAAATCAGAATATTCGAACGTAAATTTAAACATATTTTGACGTTTTTAAAAACGTTTTAGTACGTTTTTTGAATTACGCAGCCACAGGTGCTATGAAGTAAGCTTAAATTAGGATTTTTATTATGTGACAACAATATGATGTAAATAACACTGTAATTTACACTACTGGTCTTGGTGGCGGTGGAAAAGATATAATATATTCCGAGCTGGCAACAGATTAACAAAAAATGTACCTGACAAATTTGTGAGTGCCCCCGCTGGCCTAAACAAAATAAATAATTTTGAATTGATTTGTCGTATTCGTTAGTAGAAAGAAAACTAGATGAGTTGGAGTATATAAAATAAACATTATTGTCAAATAAAATAGAACTATTTAATGATACACAAACGCGAGCAAAAAAAAATAAATCTACCTTAAATAATAAAGAAACTCGATTTGAAATATTGTATAATGCGGTAAAAGTAAATTTTAAATATCTAATACAAATAATCAAACTTAATCCAAAACTAACTTCAATGAAATTAAAAATCTATAGGCTGCCCAAATCTATGGGAGAGGAAAATGACAAAAATATAGAAGTAACACTACACAGAACACAATCATATAAAGATTTCGGTTCGAAGAGCACAGAGGTGAAATAAATGGCTTTTATGACTGGTTTATGGAATTCTATCGTTGGTGTCAACGATAAGGAGATTAATTGGAACGACGTGTCCCAACTGTACATAGACAAAACCAAGAAGTACTTCTCAGTGTCAGAGATAGATAAAGAAGAAACACCGATAGTGTTCGCGCACGCACACAAGATCACGTTTAATAAAACTGGTTGTGCATATACATACACGCCGTTGAACTTCGTGGCCATTTATCATATTGATACTAGAAAAGGTTTGTAAATCTTGTAATTGGATGATAATAGTGGAGATAAGAGGCTAGCTAAGACTGAAAATGATGTCGGAAATGTATTGCGTGGTGGAATTGTATGGATAAAATTTTCAAAATTCTCGCGCAAGAGAGTAATAAAGTTTAAAATAGAATTTTCAACTTCGATTTCTCATGTATATTATTGAATTTAACTACAATTTTTCATGTATATCTAACAACATTAAAAGTTACTTGTATGCTATTTATATCGTTGATCAAATTTGTTAATATTATTTTATTTAAAATATAAACTACAATGGGGAAAGACGAAATGGTTTTCCTAATCAGTTTTACGGCACAAGAGTATGAAAAGAACGTACAAGATACCTGATATTAAGCTATCACCGTAGTCTGTGGACATCTACATCCAAAATCAAACAATACTAAAGTTTTAACAAAGATGGTATGCAAATGCGTTGCTACTCTCTAGCTCTATGATAACACAGAGTCATCTCATCTCAAAAACTACTTTTTTCTAAAAGAAAAACAAGTATTTCTTCTGAGTAAATTGCAAAGCATAACAATGCTTCTCAGTTAGTGATTTTGTTGTTATTAATTTCAATTTTGTTAATAATAGTATCTCGTTGCATTCTATTCTCTATATTATGTTCTGTATAAAAGTTTATCTTATACCGAAAAGTTTGTGAATATAATTTTTGATTTTCATAAACATTTATTTGATCAGGTTATTTTAGAAAATGTGTTTAAGCCACGCCCACAACAGTGACGTACATCGATAGTTGATTGATGACTTTTTCCAATTTATATTTAAAGTAACTTGCACCAATTCATCATCGTCCATCAATTTAATCTGGTCGATCACATACTGTATTTTGTTACATGTAGTCATATGTATTCAGTCATTTTCCCATTATGTTAGGAAATTTACCTACTGTTAAAAGTGGCAATTTGACGAAAATTCTTATTTTTTCAGCTGAAGTAAAGATGCCGAGTGGCAACACTGATCGGCCAGTCATTGAGGATAACAGGGATGGCACCGTCAGCATCAAGTACGATCCGCGGGAAGAAGGGGTCCATGAGCTTTATGTCAAATACAACGGCGAACATGTTCAGGGTGAGTTGGTGAAGTTTCTTATAACTATAGTAATTTGGATGAGAGTAAAATCGAGCGTTGCGTCAAAATCAAATACCGAATGTTTTGTTTTAATCTTTCAAACTTATTTTTATGTTAGAAGAGTGGCATACGAGCATACGGACGTCCTGATATTAAGTAATCGCTGCAGCCCGAATGAAAATAGGACTGAACTCGTATTTGAGCTCCCACGTAAATGCGATGGCGTTGCTTTGTAGCTGGTCTGTCGACGGTCGCCTCTTTTATAATTGTAACCGGAAAACGCATCTCGTCCATCAAAACAAGAACTGCATCAGGACGGTTCATAAGGGAGGCGGTGGCATCTCCCCGTTCGAACTACAGTTCTACCATCTGTTAAATTATTATCCAAAAAAAACATTTCCAATAATTACATGTGCTTTGTTGATTTATTTTGTTCTGATGGAAATATTTTCCACAGCGTTTTCGAGGTCGACGAATTGATGACTATTCATCTAAATATTACGTCAACCAGCCGGTATTGTCGATATTGTCTAATAATAATATTTTTAATTTAATTATTATTTTTCTTAATTGTCGTCGTCAGCCTATAGCTGTCCACTGCTGAACATAGGCCTCCCCTATTTTTTTCTTAATTGTGGTATAAAATAATTGACATTAATTTTTTGGTCAATGCAATCATGAATGACAAGATGTGTGGATGGAATATAATAATCAATTTTTTTGTATCGTAAATCTTGCTGTACCTATATTCGTGCAAATAAAATGATTGATTGCTTGATTGATTGATCTATTAATTGATTAATTGATTGTTTGATTGATTACATAAGAAATTAAATATTGAAACTGACATCCTTCCTTCCAGGTTCACCTTACAAGTTTCACGTGGACTCCATTGCCTCTGGCTACGTGACGGCATACGGTCCTGGTCTCCTCAATGGCGTGAGTGGAGAGCCCAGCCAATTCACCATCAGCACCAAGGGTGCCGGAGCTGGTGGACTGTCTATGGCTGTTGAGGGTCCTAGCAAGGCTGAGGTGTGTTTTATAATCTTAATTTTTAGTTAGCGAAATTATTGTAGCAAATTTTGTGAATATTTGTTCATGGTGGACTATCTGCGCAAGGTTGAAAAGTTATTTCTCCAGTAAGAAAAATAGCATAATTAATATTTTTCGATCATTCAGACACTCCGAGAAGAACTTTGAGAGGAAGTTGATAAAAGAGATTATATGTTTTATTATTATTTCACAATTTAACTACAAAAATGAACACCGACAACGCATTTGTATAAAAACAACCTAAACAATATTAAAAGACTCTATACTCATGTGGCATAGTGCCAAGAACGCTAGCCGCAATCCCACGCCGAATAGCGTACGCAATACTCTCCGCAAGATACGATTAACCCTCTTGTCACCAGCAGCATCGATGAAACGAAAATTGAATCAGAGGTTATTCAAAGAGCAAAATTGTTATTTTCAGATTACCTGCCACGACAACAAAGATGGTACAGTTGGTGTATCCTACTTGCCCACCGCTCCCGGCGAGTACAAGATTACCGTTAGGTTTGGTGATAAGCACATTAAGGGATCGCCCTTCTTGGCCAAGGTACTTTAGTGCTGAAATCTTAAAAAAATGTGTATGTACTTGCAGTGTTTACTTACTGTTTATTTATCTATACCTATCCGTAAATAGTTACAAAGTGACAGGTCTGTACGATTCGATCAGCTAAGTTTCATCTCCTCCCTCGTCATTTCCCCTTCTCTTTCTCTTCTTTTATTCCTCATTTTTAAGGTAAATGATTGTGCGTATCAATAGAAGGATTTAGCCGCTTGATATACTTTACGACCTTTTAGTCATTGAGTAGCAACGCCTCTGCAGTCGAATTTACCTGGGGTTTTTGATATAGAACAGGAATTATAGGTAGAGCCGTTAGAGCTCGCCCGGGACGACACCACCGCCACCCTCACAACCCGCCGTAAAGCAACATGTTCTTCATGTATTGATGACTTTCGCTAACAGACAGTATGTTGCTCAAGCAGCCCATATATATAATATTATAGATAATAAATTAGATATTTGTAGACAAAATTCATACGATGTTAAAAAGAACACAACATTATGGCTACAATCACTAGATTATAATGACATAGAAAACCTTTTGAAACGTATTATAATATAATATAAGATAAACATAATATAATTATAAGTGGTGACTCACACATAACACACACACACACACACACACACACACACACACACACACACACACACACACACACACACACACACACAC
>DWON01003960.1:0-17058 GCA_018251015.1 Phocides pigmalion okeechobee | reverse complement strand
ACAGGTAAATGATTTACTTAAAAGGGTGTCCCAACAACAAAATTAAGTATGTAATTATCTCTTGCTTATAAATCAAAAAAATAAAAAATATATATTTAACAATTAGACCTAATCTTTTTGTGTGCGCCAGTTATACTTTCTACATATACCAAAATTCTATGTTTTTATTCATTGATAAGCGGTAATAATAAAAAGGTAATATAAATATATTATAACGGAGCTCTTCTATTCTTATCAACACAAACTAAGCATTGTCAGAAAACGAATATTGTTGCAACCGTATCCATTTTTATTTTACCCTACCTATTCTATCTTTGTTATCCTGAGAAAACCGTAGAACAGCATATTATTTGTAACATTATGTTTCTTTTGTAACTATTGGTTTACAACAAAAAAGTTTCGTACTTCATTCCATAAAATTTCACTGAAATATTATTCTTTAAATATGTACTTTTCTAGAACTAAAATTCGTGTATTAACTAAGTACTGTATATTAACGATGCGACACTGACGTATGTTATCTTGGAATTGATCAATGATCAAAAATATATAATAGGAAGAAATACGAATTTCGGCAAAATACTGATAACTCGATTAAACTAACAATAAGTAGATAAGGATGTCACTCGCAAACAAGGATTTTCAAGTGTCGCATAATCCATTAAAATATTTTTATCATCTTAATATGTAATAATATAGTGAGTTAAGAATATATTGTATGTTATCTTGATATTTCGAAAATAATATTTAACGATACATGATATAAAGAACTCTAATTATAAAAAAAGGTACTTACCCAATCCTACATAGTATACTTTTCATGCTAATAACAAGTGTGGTTGCATTTTCAATCCCTATATATTCTAAGTACCTTAATCAATTCAAATTGAAACTGAACTAAAACACATTTTTTTTATTTTTTTACCTGTGAGGTGGTATTCTTCGAGACCAATCAGAAAGTATACATTTCCGAAATAAGAAAAAAATATTTACAATCCTTTTTGCGAATATATTAGTAAATAACTATTACATGCGCTTAGGCGGTAATAACTTAAAATGAAAATACAACCGGATTAAAAACCTCCCTCTTTTTTAAAGACGTTTCATAAAATACTTTTTACTGCTGGGTTTTAATATTCCAGTATTAGGAGGAGGCGTGGATCGCACTTTATCAAGTAATTTCAATGCGAGTTTTTAGATATGAATAATACAGGTTAGTGACCTGATCAACTTGACTATCGAATTTTATATTTGACTAGAAGTTTCAAACGAGGTTTTACGAATGTTACATTTCAAATACCATTCTGTAGAATATCACTATCTGAGACATTTAAAATAATTATCTTAATTTCTCAAGAAATATCAAACACCAAGCTTAATTTCAAAAATAGCTGTGATCGAAACTCAATACAACTATTTTTTGCTTTTAAAGGTGATCAATTTTATCTACATAAATACATAATTTAAAGGGTACACTTTGAAATGAGGACCTTAGTCCTCAGGAGTAGCAACGCATCTATGTTCGAGCTCAGATAGGATTTCAGTCATGTTTGTGATTGTGCATGGATGTCTATGGGCTGCAACTACTTATCATCGGGTGGTTTGCGTGCTTGTTTGCTACTCTTCTCATATAAAAAAAACTTATGAGGACATTTTACTTATTTAGATGGACTAAAAGGTAAGAAATTAAAAATGTCCGTTCATTCGACTTAGAATTAAAACAAATATATTTGTAATTGAAAATTTAGATGTATACACATATAAAATAATTTACCATGAAACTACGAATCCTATAAATTATAAATGCTACTGACACGATTGGAGAATGAAGCAATTACGGCACTTCAAGAACGCGAAGAACAATGATCAACATTTATAAATGTTTTTGAATCTGAACAAGTAGAACGTAATATCCACAACATTACGAACAAATCACACTAACATGAAAATTGCAAACACAAACTGGCGAGAATTCTCAATCCTTGAAAGATCATTATCCAATAGGAAGCGCTCTACAATGGCTCTACACTGTTTTATGGAGTATTTTTAGCTGCAGAAGTTCACTGTCTGTGTGTCCACGCCTACTTTACTAGAGCGGTAACATTTTCAATGTCGTGTAGTGTCGAAGTTGTCAGATGGGTCGCGGCCAAATAAGGATAATCATTTAATGGTGTATGAAGTTAGGGATCACGTTCGCTACGGCCTCGTACGATCGACTAACGCCTGTAAATGTTTACATTTTGAGCCGGCGACGGTGCGCGACGTCTACCTGCGGCGCAACGACCAGCGATTAGTTGCAAAATGATCGCGGCCGAATTGAGTTCAGGGTCGAGCGTGTTGCCTCCGGGTGTTGCGTAAACGCATCACCAGCGTGCGCCCGCACCGACTATCGCACACCACCGGACACCCACCTTATCGACTTGTCCTATCTCGAAAGACAAGTGATGAATGCCTGAAGAAGTAAACCCGTTGTCAACCATGTCAACAAAATACAAGCTCAAGACTAAGAGATGTACAATTAGAAATAAAAAATGTTTATTGTAACGACTTGAATACTCGTTTCATTGTCTGCATCAACTTTGTGTTGGATGTAATCAATTATAATTATGTATATGCATGATCGCCCACTGAAAACCTACTCTGTCACTGATTCCAAGCCCGGTTGCATTACAACGCATCTACAAGTACAATTATGAGGTACCCGTGAGATTATCAACGACCGCAAAAATTAAACTTAAAGAACAAATATTTGGAAATATTTTAGTGTGCTCTAAGTAATTTCTTTACGGTAATGTGATTGTAATTAGACAGACGTTGGTGGCAGATGAAGTTATGTATTACGCATTGCCCGGGTCAAGGAATTTATTTCGCTAATTAAAACTGCCGTACTTACTTGCCTATGGATTTATTGCAATTATTTTACGTGATACAATTAACGCAATACTAATTAATATATTAAGAAAAAGAGATACGGGTATAATTTCAAGCCAGGGAGAAATCTAAATCTATTTAAACATCTGTTCTAGGTTTCCTAATTAGGTCTAACATGAAAGAAGGTTGCATTTAAAACTATAAAATATGAGCTATAGAACGATAAAGGCTTTCAGCAGTTTCTATAAAGATCAGGTTTTTTATTATGTCACTTTATAACATTATATAGTGATTATCGTATGAAAGGATGGTTATGATTGGACGAATAGAAAATTACAAATCCTGCCACCAATCGAATATTCATTGCGCTAGACCACATGACATTTCATGGCTTACGAGTATCTTGTACGTCAACATTATATTGTATTAAATTTATTATTGTTGTTCCATTTTAAGAAGGAATGTATTTATATGTTAAAAGGATGTACTCGGAAAATGAATGGATTATGTTCAGTGAAATAAGAAATCGTTTTGGCTACGGGCATAAGTACGTTGCAGACTCATTTGCTGCATTCATTACATAAAAATGTATCTTCAATACTTATAAAAAATATCTATGTTAAAAGCACTTAAAATAAGTTCGTGGCCGATATTATATTCCAGTTATCTAGACATACATGTTTAGGTATGCAACATTTTACTGAAATACGTAATGAGTACAAATAATATACTGTATGTTTGTGATTTTCGATTTCGCATAACTTTTTCACATATATATGCCTAATATTTCGTTACACTATTTCCTAATTTAAACATTAAAGTTATGGCTAGTACAACATACATTACTAATTGGTAATCGAATATGGACGTTTGAACGAGATCTTTAGGAGCTGTCAAAATTCACAGCTTTTACACAATGCAAGGTTACATAAATATATTACACATTATGCATATATATTATGTGAATGTCCAAGTACGCATACATGCTTCACTTTTTGTTATTTCATTGTTGTATCGTCTATTTACTCATTATTATTCATTGAAAATGAACTTACTTAAATGAAAAAATAAAATGCTTACTTAAATGAAAAAATAAAATGCTCTATTTTATCTAATTTATGTTGTTCTAACATGTAAGTAGCAATGCAATGAATAAACAGCACATCGGATGGTAAGTGGTCACTGCCATCCATGATCATTGTTATTGACTCTTAGTACAGAAATGTTACTGAACAGGAGAGAAAAAATATGAACGACCGATCTAACAAAGTTAGAACGTTAGAACGTTTTTGTAAAAAAAACAGAAATAAAATGACGTTTAGCTTGGATAGTCACGTTTAAATAATAATACATTTTTTTTTGCTAAGCACCCTTCTCATTATGTTTTTCTTATATATAAATAAAATGATAGAGCTCTATTACAAAAAGTAATGAAGTAGGCTTTAATTTTTTTTAGTTATATATATCAAGTATTTAATTATTAAATTAACCCTATGCAAAGTCAGGACAAGTTCCTTAGTATTTAATAAAATTCAATCATGATTTAGTAACGACTATGCAAATCATATTCATATTTTGTACTATATTTTTGTTTCTCTTTTTTTGCATACTCACGTTGATTTACACTTAGACGTAGTTTTTTTTGGCACCTATTAATTATTGCAATCAGTTCATTGTCGCCCACTCGACACATCACTTTTGCTACAAAGGCCTCACTTTTCTTGATATTTCCGGGCGTCAGTTGTCCTCGTGGTACCGGAACAATCATTTAAATAAGCGCATGCTGACATTATGTATTAAACTTAAAATTACACCGCCCGAACAAATTATCATGCAAGCAGTTGAACTAAAGTACGTTGAGCACGCTTCTTTAAACCCGACCGTAGTGAAACACGGCTAAATACAGAAAATTTAGTAAAATACCCGTGTCTTTACTCTCACAGATGTCGATATTACGAGATTTTAAACAATCTGTCAACCCCGGTTTTAAACCCTTGGGGGTAGAATTTATAAAATTCCTTCCTTCCTTAGTGCTCACTTACGCTATGTAAATAACTTATGTGCAAAAATTAAGAATTCTAGCTTAAGCGGTTTCGGCTATGCGTTGATTTCTGGGTCAGTCTGTCACGTTCCTCTTTTTAAAATGGATGGAACATAATTATAGACAGATGTGTTCGTCTGTGATCAAATGAAACCTTTATAACTTCTGCCAGATTTTGTTGCATTTTTTTGCTTAAACAAACATGTAAAAACTAAAAAAAAACAAAAAGCGATAAAAGCAGAGGCAGACTAGATAATATAAAGATATTATAAAGATATTATCTAGTCTGTCTCTGTTTTTATCGTTTGGTAACAAGTAGTAACCATTAACCTTGTTGAAAGAGGTTTGTCCATTCAAAAACTTAATGCATACATTAACCCTAACTAAAGGGAGCTGGTAACTTGTAACATAAGATAGTAAACGTTATCGCATTCGTACCAATACACATTGCTATATAAATATAGGTATGTATGATTTATTCAGTAAGATTGGCTCATACCCGTGTCTAGAACCTAATTAATTTTTAATTTACTTTACAAATAACGTAAGATAATGGCTTAGTTATAAATTTTACAGTTTCTTGTGTGAAAAATATAATAACGTAAGATAATTGCGAAAATAGGTTAATAGGTAACTATTAAAAGATAGAATATTCAAGGTTTTCACGTAATTAATGTTTCACACAATTATTTCG
Source organism: Phocides pigmalion okeechobee (assembly GCA_018251015.1). Lineage (NCBI taxonomy): Eukaryota > Metazoa > Arthropoda > Insecta > Lepidoptera > Hesperiidae > Phocides > Phocides pigmalion. The sequence goes on along the minus strand of DWON01003960.1, from coordinate 11,452 downwards.
TTTTGGATCGTCATAGAGGATAACGAATTTTTCGTATCAATTAAATTGCTATAAATGAGCTCACATGCGAGGGTCTGTGCTGTGTGCCTTTTATATGTAATGCTACACATAAAGACGAGGCAACCATCTTGGTCTTCTGGAGTAGCAAAGGTCACGTAAAACGTTACTTATCAGGCAATTAGCTAGATTTCAATAATTAAATAATGTCAATAATTAAATAATGTCATCCAAATAGTTATTAAGACCTTATTGTGAGAGCGAATAAATGAATATTATTATTATAATTATTATATTATTATTATTTCTACGATTCTTCCACCAAAAAAACACTCGAACATTAAATTTGTGTTTGAAAGTAACTTAATTGAATAAAAATTGGATTTATATACTAGTTTAAGAATCAATTTTATGTAAACACCTCGGAAACTCAGTCAGTTACTTTTCAAAGCATAACACAATTCTCCAGGAAGAGAGTGATCGCCAGTGAGGCATAACTGTTATGATTAGTCATGTACGTTAGGTAGCGTATGTACATACGATAAAACGGATTTTAAATTTAAACATAAGTACAATATAAACACACTTTAAATCTAGAATGTAATGTTGTACCTTTTGAATTAATTATAAGTAAATATATTTCTTCAATATTGTTAATATGTTATGATTATTTATGTGAAAATAAAAGAGACCACTTTGAATACCTTGTCCCTTAAATTTAAATTTATTTTAATATGAGAAAACTCACCCAAAATTCTAAAGTTTTCGAAATAATACAGTCTCACACAATTTTATCAAATGGTTTTATTTTTGAAATATGTATTTTCCACCTGATGTTGTCACTTGGATTTTCTTACGTTCCTCTTATTGTGATTATGATTGTTACATAAGTAATTGAATCATAATAATATATAAAGACTCACTCAGAAGTAGTATATCATTGACGTATTGTCTTGTGAGATATTATTAGTCTAGACCTATCAATAAACTTAATTATTTTAAGTAGCACTTCCTTCTTAAAAAGGGGTCGAACTTTTGTGCGATCTATTAAAAACATTGGTTTAACAAATCTTATACATGTTATTAAGTCTTTTTATCAGTTAGTACGTATCTTGGTTAAGGTAACTCGTAAGTAGTTGTTTAAAATTAAAGCTTATGAAATCAAATATCATATCATTGATTTGTAAATAAAAAAATAATTGTTGCTCGTCTTGGTAAATCCCACTTTTTTGGCATGACGACAAACGGCACAACGCCTTTTTTGTGCCGTCATGTCTTTTCGCGCCCAGATTCTTTTATTCTATTTAAAACTATATTTTTTGTTTATTTTACTCCATATCTCATTATAGATTTTCTTTAATTAAAAAATATAAAGACGATCGTTTTTTATTTAATTACTAGAACAAATGGATAAAATATCCCAATATTTGTATAATATCAATTTTTTCATAATGTAATTATGACAATTAAAATGATAAGCAGGATCGTATGCTTTCACTGTAAACGTACCGCGCGTAGCCAATACGTTCATTGAAAGTTATTTTCAATTACTAAACGGAGTTTTCGACGTCGATTGGCGTGCAAGTATGCGCCAGCCATTGTCAATGCCAAGACGCAAACATAACTACTGGGACGTTAGTCAACGTATTTGTAACTGTACATACTAGTACTGTAGCCGAGTCCATAACATGAGTTTGCATTTTTTGTTATAAAATAATACGTGTGTATTATTCATTAATGATAAACACTTACTTAATCTTTTAATTAAATAATTGACCATAAATGACGCTCTCTATACTCTTTGTCCCACATTAAGATTATCTGTGGCATGGGTGTCATGGCTACACACAAATTCAAGTACACATAAAAACTAGACCCCTGAACAAAAATCTAAATCACTTGTTTAGATATCTGTTCGGCCAGGAATCGCATCCGGACTTCTCTGCATGTCAAACCATTGTAGTAATCACTGTGCGCCTTCTTTTAAGGACCTTTTAAGGACTTTTTTATTTTAAGTTATGCTTAGAAAAAGGCTTATGCAAATATCTTATGCTTTTTACCAGTTAAATTAGCTATAATTAACTGAAATTTCCGTCAAAATCGGTTCAGTAATTCCGTGTAAGAATAAAAACTACATGTGATTTATACGAGTATGACTTACAGGAATTTAGCATAATTTTAGTCTAATGCAATTTGTTTATTTTACTTAGTATTCACAGTCTTCAAACAGAGGGATGGCTAAGGGTCAGTAGAATTAAACACAAAAGAATTTTCCTTATACGTTACTCATAGTTACCCACAATAAGTGTAGACATGATCGTAAGGTTGGTGTATTTATGCGTAAAGATATGCGTTTGTAGCATTAATCTTTTATTTATGCCCGTGCCACGCCGCCCGAGGTACGCACCAGAGACAAATGTAGAATGTCAATATCACTCGGGCTTCCCCACTGGTGTCTTTGAACAACGAATCCAATGACTCATCGCGAATGAACTACTACTTTTTGAAATATTTCATCCTTTTAACGCTCCGACTCAACGAGTTATATAACGTTCTGCATAAGTACGATATGCTTGCGGAATGAATAAACACTTCATACTTATTCGGATATCTAAATTCGTCTCTTGGTATTTTATTCGAAACCAAATCTCGGAACAACGAACGTATCATATCAATAAAGTGACTACCACCCACACTTTTATATGCCATATCAAGGCATAGGATCATGTCGATAATATTCTACTAACGTGAAATTGAATATTTCGGAATACATTTTTCATTCTTTTTTAATTAGAAAAATCATGTTTCCTTATGTTTGTAAAAACAGGTTTAATTAATATACTGTGCGGCAATCTAAAAAGGATATTGAAATTTATAATACGAGACAATTATGTATATATTGAATTTACATACATTGCGCAATGTCTAAATATAGATTTTAACACGACCCATCACCGACTACAAAAGAACCGTCAATAATGAAATACAAGAGAACAAAATCGGATAATAAATAAGATTCTAATAACGTTAATACAATAATATTATAATTTTCACATAAACTTCATAATTAAACATTGTAAAAAGGAATATAATTATTTTATGGTCACTTCTCCGACGGCCGCCGGCTAAGTTTCGAGGTAAAGTAACTTTGCTTCCTCATTCAAGTATTTATTAATAATGTATAACAGCATTACGCTTATTCTGCAAATGGAACTTGATTCTAGTCTAGTAGACGATAGATTATTATTTTATTTTTCGAGGTTGACATTAAAATCTTAAAATTAGGACACTTGGAGGTGACCTTTATTTTTATTAATCTATCTTATCAGTATTATTTATATTTATATGTGCATGTATATTAAAAAGTATAAATACCGTCGAAGCTAAAACACTTAATGTACAAAATGAAACAAGTTTTCCAAATTATAACATATTAATTTATCTCATTTTATTTCTTCAGTTTATACTTTTTATAAAACTTTTATAATCATAATCTAATTATGTAAACTTAAACTTTCATACCTCATTCCATTTTCTTAACCTAATTTTACGTGGAGCAGTAACACTATTGTTTATAATATTTCATAGCAGAAACACTTTAAACTGATTCATAAGCAAAATAAAATCTTTGAAGTAGTATATACAATAAACAATTTTGAAGGGCTTATGGTAACTTCTGCTATGATACCGTCGACATTTTGCATACATTGGAAAAACAATACAATATACTTATAAAATAATTAATTACACTACAATTATATGAGGGTACACGTTGTACATTACTAGTTGAGACGATAAATATATCTAATAAACCCTTCCGTAATTTTAACTGTCAATTAATATATCAATTAATTGTTTGTTATTTGTAATCTCTACATCGTCTCTATGTTAAGCAGACTCAAATTATGCGAATAATTGACATATTCATGCACGTCATATAACTAGTATTGGTTTATGCTTTATATATTTCTTTACGTATGTTAATAGAAATAAACATAGATAAAGAAATATTCTGTTGTAGTATAACATTGATTCTATACTAGCTGTGTCTGTTAGTTCGAGTATTCTGAAAAAAGTAGTGTTACTTACTCCTTATAACGTAAGCTATAAGGAGTAAGTCAACGAATGTTCGGTCGAAATCCGTCCGTTCAGCCATTTTGAAAAATACCCACAACAAAGATACAAATTTTAAGAAATACATTATTGTTGGTACAGTTGTACCGCATATATTTTCGCTTGCACTTATTTAAAAACTATTATTATTTTAATATTACAAAGAAACCCTTAATTTTTATTTATATGTTATATATTTTTAAACAATCGTTGTAAAACAACAACTAACTTAAAAACATGCAGTCTGATGCTAAGTACCTACACATTGCCGTCTACACCCGACTCCAAACAATAGGTACATACTATATCCCTATCTGATATCGATCACAGACGTGTCAGTGCACTAGACTAATTTAAAATACTATATCTCATTTTATTATCTGATCCTTACCACATCTTTCGAACCTAAACACTGCTAGTTTGCATCACCGTTGTAAATGAGAGCCACGTCCAATTATACTACGAAAAGATTAATCATGAAACTTTTCAAGGTTCGTAGTTAAAATTAAAAATATTTTATATGAATTTATTCGAAAGGAGCTTATAAATTTTAAGATGTTTTATACTAATGACGACTTGATAACAAATCAAATAACCTAGCAGACATCGTGTCAAAGAATTGATAAATTATCTATCATATCAGTAAAAAAGTACAACTTTATATTTTATAGTATCAGTTCTGTTTTAATGTAATACGATTTACGATTATAAACGTCTGTTCTATGGTTTAAATGTGTTTGATATCGTGTTTTTTTTTCGCCAAGCAAATTATACAAATAAAAAACCAAGACCCAAATTTTGTTTTCGCAACAGAAACAACAGAACAACAAAAGAAATTAAAATACAGGGTAAAATAAAATTATAAATCACATTCAACTCTTGACAGCACTTTTACTACTTGTATCCTATACTAAAATATGTTAGTGAATTTTTGATATTTTCATATAAAAGAAGATAACGAGAATATATGTTCTAATAGGTGGATGCCGTTAATTACAATCTTTTACCGGCTCGAACCGAAGTACGATGCGTTACTACTTACGCAGAAATACTGATGCGTTACCACCCCTGAGGACAGAGATATAACTCGGAATCTCGACAGAAATTAATGTAGCAGTGGAGCAGCCGCGGACCTACATAAAATTACCACCTCGAAAAATAAACTAACGAACAGTAAGTTTTTCAAAATATGTATTAACAAACTACTGTTGTGAATGAGAATCATATTCGCGTCACGCGCAGTTGCACAGCCCTGTTCCTAACGTCGTCCGAAATAGTTATTATTACTTATTTCAAACATTTATGCAAGTGAACAGTTATTATTGCATAGAGAAAATTGCAACAAGACCTCTTAAACAGTTTTTTTTTATAGTCAAAACTGTTAGAAATTTTCGTCCTAAAATCTTCTGATGTCACGTTTATTTCTGTCTCCTGTGCTGATTATTAATCGAAGACACACTTATTCGAAGCATTCCAACTTATTTATCAAAGGTATTAAGTTGCTAATACATGTTATTGATTTCGGGAAGAAATTTTTCGATTACAGATATCTTTAGTCGACATTATACATTTAACGTCAGATGGGCTTCGCCCTCATTTCTTAATGCTATTTACATAAAAAGAGTACTCCTAAAACTGGTTTGTTTTTTATAGTGTCCGATATGTCCCCGCGCTAGGGAAAAGTGAGGCTCTTATACAGCAAACCACGAATCGCGGTGCGGTTCCACATTACGTAACGCGACGTGCAGCCAATGACCTAGTTACACGATCTCTACCTAACGACAATAACAAAGCATGATAGTAGAACATTAACATTTTCATAGAGCATCTTCAGATATTTCTGTAACATGAACAGCCTCCGTTGATCGTTAGCTAGTGTTCGCGCGTTAAGCGGGCATTGCAACACATACGCATTCTTGTTACGTCATAACCCACTTACAGAACAACCACGCCAAATGATATCACTTTATCAGTGAGTAAGGTGTGATAACTTCGATCGGCACACCACTTTTAGTACGAAATACGAGTAAATATTCGAAGAGTTTATACTACAGAGATAAATAGATATAAGCCTCTTGACCTCGTCTGAGACTACTGCTCGTATCCACTGCGATCAAAATTCGACAAATTGTACTATTTTGTAAACCAAATATTTTATAAAAATGATCGAATATAATAGGCTAAAGTGTTTTTTACGATAAAATTATGTGTGTATATTTTCATTGTCTTTCTGCAATTCTTTGTGCACATTTTTGACATATTATTATTTTCGTTTCCCTCCCTACTAAAAAAACATCAATACAATTTTATATCTTCACATCTTAATATTTATATTTTTAATATCTCGACATTATGCACTTAATTTGCACTTTATCGTACCTACAGACTTTAAGTATATCTTTGATATTCAATAAAGCAATAAAATTTATGTAAAGTAATATACATCCATTATCATCGTAATAAAAATATTTATATGAAAAATATTTTTTAGAAAAATAATCAGCATTCCAACATTGTAAGTTATAGGTTGATTTGTCATATCAAAATAATTAATAGGCAATCAATGTAATCTGTGCTCATTGAAAATAGAGATAATAATCAGACGCATTATCAAGAAACCGATGGCGCTGACCAGCAAGACGTGAACAAAACGCCTCTCCACACAGAAACAAACGTTATACATTGCGCAGGCACGTACATTACTGTCACTAATAACTCCAGTTTTGGCAGATCTTATCTCTCGCCGATAAAAGTACCGTTGACTCTAATGACATAGTCTTAAACAATGTAGCCCCTCATTTACAACTAATATTCATCGATGAGTATGACACTATTAGATTACGTAATCTATATCTATAAATATTATAAAACAAAGTCCCCCATCGCATCTGTCTGTCTGTTCGCGATAAACTCAAAAAGTACTGGACGGATTTTCTCACAGTTTTCAACAGCAGATAGAGTGATTCCTGAGGAAGGTTTTGGTGCATAATAAGTTGAGTTTTTTTTGATTGGGCGACAATTGTTATTTTTGCCAGTTAGGTAAAGACTGGGTTACCTAAATTACCTGAGCGAATCTAGGGCCGGTTCACTAGTTTCTTCATAAATGCTTCCTATACAGTATAAATTTTGTTAGCGCTATATTTTATTGGATCTCGATGAAACTGATCGAAAACCTGATTTGTCAAAAAATATACAATAGTTGCAAATTTTAAGTCATTATGATATAAAGTGATTATAAGTGATTATAAGTGAGCGAATATGACTTATCATTAATTGGGCTATGTATTGTATCGTACGATATCGTCAATTGCTGTGTCATCGAAGTCAAAAATAAGTCTGGGTATATAAAATACATAAACATACTTAAATAAACAAACATACTAGAAACTTTTCGCAAATCATTATGACAAACAAAATATGGATTTATCAAATTTGAAATAAATGTTATTATTATTATGAGTTGTATGTATATAAATATGTACATTATAAGTGCGGTGTGACTCTAGCGACGACATAACTGATTGATAGATTTCGGATTTGTTCACTGAAGTCAACCCAATAAAAAGGTATAGGAAGATCATAAATTGACATGTCTTTGGATATTCCGGTAAAATATTCATAAATACATTTAATAGTGTAAACAGGTACATACATTAAATGGTCATAATTGAATAGGAACATAAAAAGGTAAGAACCGTCGATGAATGTTTCTAGTTTCAAGATATGTATTCATATATAAAAAATAACCTATTCTTGTCTTCTATTCTTATTTGAGGTCAGATTTATATATCAATCTACAAAATTGCATGTGCCATAATCAAATTTTTTCTTTAAGAATGCGTTGGATCGGTGATTTTAGAAAAATAATTCATGATACTGAGTTTTTTTATGATATAACTTAATAAAAAACAGAAATGAGTTACCGTAGTTTCACAATGAATTATTTAAGAAGTCATATCAATAAAAATAATATTTAACAAAAAGTAACATTTAATTTAAGAGTTAAGAAAAATATGCGCTAACTAATATGTATCTTCATACGTGAGCGATATTAAACAAAGATACGTGTTTAATCTATCATCTCGCATTCCATAAACGCATTCAAAGATTTTTATTTTTTATTATTTCCAAATAGTTTTGAAAGTTCATTTCAATATGTAATTAAAATGTAAAAGATTTGTATTTATTTCACAAAGTCATGTTGTGTACTTTTGTATTTAACATCAAATGGAAATTGTTTTAAAATTTCCATTTGACGTAAAATGGAAATTATTTGACCACAGGACCTTTACTTGTCGTATTTGATGTTAATTAATTACAATTTACATAACATCATTTGTATAATTGCTTAGTAATTGTTCGCTTTTTACATTCGTGACAATACCTTAATATATTTCATTGAAAGTATGTAACTTAATTTCACGAATACTAACGTTAATAAAAATACACAGGAATCAGAGATTGAAAAGGTAAGAGATCCAACATATTATTCCTTACTTTACTTTCACATAAAACCTGTGTCTGATGTGTTGCAAGATAATAAAATTATAGATAATATCAAATCAATTTTGTTATTTTCAATTACATTAACGTAGTTTTACCTACAACCATTTGTACAGATAACTAATACTCAATTTTTTCCAATCTTACCTATTACTTCGTAAAGTTATAATTTAGATTGTTTCATATTTTAGGACATTTTATAAATTATGAAAGTTAACATCAAAATTGTTCAAGTTAATTATTAATTTGTGGACCCGACTACACCACATCTCCAACCGAAACACAATAAATAATTCACGGAGGAGTACGATGGTGGTATCTCCTCAGATAAAATATTGATCTACCTGATAAATATGTTATATGTTGAAATCGTAAATACATATTAAATAACTATCCATGTTTCGGCAATGAAGTAACAAAGAACAATGTGAACTCCTAAAACTTGTAGCAGCTACCTACCTTGGTTGATCACCGACCTCATTGTTACTGTGTAATGTTTTCGCACATCTAACTAGGTACATTTTTATTTCAATTAGTTAAAGTAATCTTTGCCGACGATGGCATTGGACATTGTGTAATAAATCTTAATCACAAGTCTTGTGTAATCAATTCATTCAAGTTCGTCAGATGATTCAGTAGTCTTTCAAGTTCGCGTATAATTGCCGTTTTGAGGGCACCGTGTAAATTTAACCTTCCTACTTAGCTTTTATCTTTACCAGAGATAAAAAACCACATCGCAATAACCACATAAAATATAAAAAATCGTAATAAGTAATACGATAGGTAAGCATGATATATGATTACTGACCCTGTATATATTTTGAATCTTTGTATATAAATGTGCTTTGAAGATGGTAAAATTTAATTCGAGCGAGGGCTTCCAACTGCGACAATCATAGTCCACCGTGAAGAAACACTCATGTTCTGGTCGAACGCGTGGTTACCTATTACACTTAGAAGCAAGGCAACCTCAATCTTCTGAAGTACCAACAACATTTATGTACGAGCTCAGATATGAGTTCGGTCTTATTTGAGACTATTCGTGTCCATAGGTTGCAGCGACTAATTAACACCGCATGGCTTGCCTGCTCGTTTGCCTTCTCACATAAAAATTAACATTTTATGTAAATATACGAGTACTGTTATTTACTTTCCATGTTTAGAACAAACGAAAATGTACAATTAACTGTAAATTAATCTTGTATCATTAATATTCAATAATGTATTTATTCATAATCATTACATAAGTGTGAAGTTACATACATTGTTTCGACAATTGTTATCACTAATCCGTATATTTTATTCTGACAATTTAAATAACATGATTGTTAACCTAATTTATAAATCAGTAGGTGGGTAGTTACGACTTTTACAGCTTAAAATCTTATATATGTATATACAAAATAAATTTAGCCTACGATGAAATAAACCTTAAATTATTTTCGTAATATTTAAGACTAAATGTTCAACAATTTTGAAAATGACTGAAACCATTTTACTAAAAAATCATACAAACTGATGTAAAAAGATATTAAGTATAATTATTGTGTATATCAACAGGTACAATGTATACATTGTATTTTAGGGTCACATAACGAGATTATGTATTAAGCATTTATGATATTATCAGTATAATTTTTGCGTTTAGATATTGGTTAGATTTAGATAAGCAGCCTATGTTCTAGATCTTTTCCAGCTGTGGGAAGATGTATAAATCTATTATCCTGTAGGTATATATATAAAAAGTACGAATTAAGTAAGTAGATAGTAAAAAATGCGATTACGTTGAAATTGCAAAACTAACCAAACAATGCAACGTTCCGTATCTTCATTCAATTCGTTCAGTCATTCATGTTTGTTAATTTTTAAGTGAAATGTAACAATTCAGACGTAAAATTCTTGCCGCCTAAATAACAGTGATTGCGAAATATTACACAGATAAAATAAAGTTTTATTTAAAACTATGTACTGCCTATATTAAGCAAAAACCTATTCCTTGTATTTTTTATCAGGAACAGTATAGGAAAATATACATTTAATATAATGTATAGATTTTATAAAATATACATTTTGTCTTTCATTGATTAAAATATAAGTATATTTTCCCATAGCATGAATTGAGGATTATACAATCACAGTATATGCCAGGGACAGTTTCTAAATAGACATATTTATTTTTTGATTTAACACCTAATTTTTAAAAGCTTTAATTGTGACTCGCGTAACCTTATAAGAGTTATACCTATCCACTAAATAAATCAGTGTGACATTAATTATACTTAACTGTTAATAAAGTAGACATACATATATTTACGACAGAAACTCTATTGAAACTACTATTTCATACGATAATCGTAACGATCAAGTCGAGACACAGTAGTGGAGCAATCGTTGAGATATATTATGAGAAATGAGTTAAAACTTGCATCATTAAATATATATTCAGTTACTGATCTTCCGCCGGATTATGCGACCCACCGATTGCTACGTTATTATTACGACACAAGACACGCACTATATTTTAATGTGATTTTAAAATACTAATGTTCCTTTTCACCAACTACGATTTTTACTCTATAAAGAGTTTTACCGTATAAATATATTAACAGGTAATGAAGTCTGATAATTCTTTATTTAATATTTAAGGAATACTTTAATTTGCTATAAAACTATTCGTTATTCTTTTTCGGTTAATTAATTTACTAAACGAAATTATGGTTTATCTAGTAAGGTCAATGTCACGCGTCCTCCATTACTGTATGTAATTTTTTTTTTTATTGCGAAAGAGTAAGAAACGGGCATGCAGGCCACCTGGTGTTAAGTGGTCACTGCAGCCCAT
>DWON01003959.1:0-17058 GCA_018251015.1 Phocides pigmalion okeechobee | reverse complement strand
TACACTTAATGAACGTCAAGGGTAAAGTGTAAAATCAATACATCGGCTTTGAGCGCCCTGTTGGCTAAGGTAGACCGTTCCTATTGTTAAGACGAGGACCAAAAAACCAAGAGCCCATTCTATTGAAGCTATTACTCCTACTAATTTCGCTAAGTTTAGATTAGTTTCCCAAATTTCGAAGGAATTAGTTAACGTATCCCTATAATTCGCGTGACGGTGGTACTAACTGGGTCACAGCAAACGATTTCATCATTTACGACCAAATGATAAAACTGAATTATGGAAACGACTAAGGGAAAATATAACGCGCAAATTAGGAAGTGAATTTGGTAGAATGTATTTATTCTTCATCAGAATCATTGCACATATGTAGATAAAATTAAAATGTTCTTTGAGTCTAAACAGCTATTCTAATCTTACTTGTTATAGTGAGTCCAATTATTTGACCTGCCGTTAACATTTTGTTTTAGGTACAGTGTAATATTTACGGCTAATCTCCAATGAGTTACAGACTTCGTTTTCTGTGACTTCCATATGTACATTTTCAAAACGATAATATAGTTTGCTTTATTTACTGGAAAATATCGAGAGATTGAAAATAAAACATAAATGCTCGACATTGTTTTCTTATCCTCCTTTTGGCTACGAAGCCCTAAAACCGATATAATTCTGATGCAATCTCGTAGATTTTATTTACGCCTTAGTTTTAAATATGAATTATTTTTACAGTAATTTCAGGACTCTCCTTTCAATATAATATTAACTAAACATGTCACCTAATTTTGTACTTTGAAAGTACTTGCCTACCTACCTAGATAAGTCAGAATTAGATAATTCAGATCATAAATCTAGCTAGGTACATTTTGATAAACAATGCTTTCGTTATCTGTATTTATAGCTCGAACTATTATCTGGACATTGAAAAATAAATACCTTACCTTGAAGGTCCAGATACAATTGTAAGTTAAATGTAAACAAAACAAATATTACGAAAAATAACAACTATTTTATCGTTCTACTTGAATTCGTAATAGTAGTAGTAGGTACGAAGTTATTTTGATTCATGAATAGAATTCGACACGGTAGGCTTGTTATGAATTGAAGAGTAAATACGATACGGCGATCCCTAGGTCGAAACTTCAACATAAAACCGTCATGAATAGAAATTGTTCCTTAAAACCGTATTTCCGCGGTTCGTGACGTTCTCGCATGTGGCATCCCGACTCGCGAACTTCCCGCTCGTAAATAAAATTTTATGTCACGTGACATAGCCGCCATCTTTCTTTACCGGTTTTCGACAAGACTAACTTTACCGATAGCGAAGTCCTTTCATAATTTGGAATACGTTACGCCCTTCATATAAAGCCCAAAATGTTGCCTCAATTTGTTCATAGGCAAGCGAAATTTTACTTTGTTACCGTTTATAAAAATGGGAACCGTCTCCATATCGATTGTGCCAACTCGTGCTTACCGCCGATCTCGATTCGTCGGCTATTGGCGGGCAATCGAGTTTTCGATGGCTTAAATTGCAGCTTTAAGTAAGTAATAGATTATCTGAGAAAGTTCAACAATTTGTTTAGTCGGTGATAATTCTTAGTTGAAGTTTCTCTATGGCCATGAAGTGAATAGAATAACTACTACAGTTTACTTTATGAAAGTACTTACATCTTACACTTTCGATTAAAATACCAATTTATACAATCACTACCTATACCATTCGTATATAGATTTTTTATTATAAATAGTTTACTTTTTATAAATGGTTGCGGTTAAAAATACAACATTAAATATAAAGTAATCAAATTAGTGTTCTATTATTTTATTTTTTATTATTTTCGTATTTTCACACACACATGAGCTAGGCTCATCATCATCGGAGACGTTCCAGCCTCTTTGGGCGGGAGATTACGAGTCTCAAGGAAACTCTCTTTTCCCGGACCAGACATCGGGGATGCAAACTCCCGGCTTGATCTAGTGTAGCCCTCACTCAGAATGGGGAGCTCGGGATGGTGGCTAGGTTCAGGTCTCTTTCCAAAACAGAAAAATCGAATATAAATAAAAGCTTATATATTTACGGGATACACCGCACGTAAATGTCATGTTTTTTTTATATATTAAGTACAAAATGTAAAGCTCTTAATATATTACCGATAAGATAATATGACAATGAGTATAATTATATTTTTATATTGATAAGTGAGGGTACCGAAAAATTAGAGCAAAAACCCGCCGTTTCTAATTTCACAAATTGCCTCAGAATCTGTTTTATGAGCCTATGAAATGTAAATGCGTATAAAAATTCCCGATTACTGGAATATCGTTTTGCCCAAATTTTATGAGACACGCAAGGGTTTGCTCATTTTAAGTTTGCTTTTCATATTGTAATGCAACAATGTTTACTGAATGCTCAATAAAACACATAAACACACTCTGTCACGTGCACACACCCACTCATACACACAAACGCATATAGTTTATAAACTATACTTACACGTCTCCCAGACGCAACCTTATTTATTTAAGTATTACATTTCTCATTTTAAGTGTCCTATGTATGTGTTATGAGAAATTTATGAGAAATAAAGATTATTTAAACTTAAAAACCTGTGATAGATGGTATAACTATAGTTCCATCCGGGAAATATCACCGCTGATTTGAAACAATTCTTGTATTAGAAAGATGTGATTGCCGGTTACACAAGCGAGGCCAGTATCTCTACAGGTTCACTATTGCATCTACATACTACCTCAGGTAGAACTTCAGTTCTGTTTGGTTGGATACGAATGTCTATGCTATGCTAGATGGAATTAATGCTAAAAATTGCTTAAGAAGGCGATTAGTATAACTATTCATATTTTTGTTACTTGCTTAATTCGTATGTACATCTATATGATTTAATTTAAATACGTAACACTTAAGGCGCTACCTCGTTCGAAGCGTGTGATAATAAGCAACTGATAGTAAATAGGCGTGTAACACTCATCTGACGACAGATATAAAGTAAATTTAATTATGTACGATAATTAGACAGCAGCCTCAATTAGTTACGTATTAATTCAAACTACGTTCTTTGCGTCTCAAACATGCGCAAGCTGCGTGATTTATGGTCACAATACGTATACATGTCTCTATGTTTATGGTCAATTTTTTATTGAAGAAAGCCAGCCTTTAAAATAATAATAATATTTATAGGTATAATATATTTGGAATAAGTATACCTTTTTAAAAACCATTGTAATTGTTTGACCCTGGCAGTCTGTTGTCATCCATTCATCATCAACTTACGAAATGTGAATGCCACACTTATAAAAAAGTAACATTCGACACTAAACATGTAACTTTAGGAGAGAATTAAACAAAGAGTTGTAATGTGTGTGTAACGACAGGCATAATAAAACGTGTAATCGCTTTAGTAATAAAAAATATCTTATGTCTTCAAAAGTACGAATGTATACAATATTATTTTATGTAAACTACTAGCTGTCCCCACGACTTCGTCGGTGATGATTGACATAACTTCTTTATTTGTTAACTGGTTTTAATGAAAAAAAAACATTAAAAGTTAAGTAAAGCCCAACAAAATATAATCCTGAAAACTGCATTCAAATCGGATAAGTCGTTTCTGAGATTAGCGTGCACAAACATACAGACAAATTAAAAAAACATTGTTTTGAGTTCTCTTGCATGTATACAGGCACCCCATTATGATTTTTTAAATATATATGCCATGTACAGACAGCGATCAGTTACAATTTTATTATATGTGTAGATTTCGGGTCCTGTTTTTCAAGATCTACATCGTTTAAATTTTTCACGTGCATTTGAAAATTATATTAGTGGCAACACTGATAGAAGCAAATATCTCACAAATTATAGATTTAAGTACAAGTTATTTAGAAATTAAAATATATTTTTGGAGAGCTAAACATACCTATGATTAGTTATATCTTAATTATATACCTCAACTTGTGGATTGGTACCACCTTTTTTAATATATTTACAACATCATTATATATCGGTTTGTATAACACGTCTAGGTTTCATCACCGACATGGTAGCCTCTGAGTAAAATAATAGTGAGATGGAGACGGGCGGACACGAGACGGACGAAATTATAAAGGTTTCTTTTTAATCTGGAAACCTTGAATGAAGCGTTAGGACGTACATGGACGGATAGTAGTCGTGCACTGTAATTAATACAATTATATATTGATCTGCATAGTACAGCGGTACCGATATGGCATGCTCATTGTTCCCGGATCGACTTTCGATCAGGCATATCTTAAATATGTTTATTTAATTTTGTATTTTGGTTCCATCCTATTCTGAATTTGGTGATATTGTGTGCCTCTGCATGTTTCTATAAAACACGATACAAGTAGCCACAATTCCAAGCGTTTGTAAATAATTGTTTTTATCTCTTTAAGGAAAACACAAACTAATAGGTATAAATGTTCTTATAAAAAATTGAGATAGTGTTACTTTCATTTTAATTTATTATTGTGCTTAGCATAAATATAATATTCGTTACTTGGATTATTTATACATGCAGCGTTTTGCTTTAATTGGTGTTGTATTAAGCCTAAGTAAAATTATGAAACCAATATGGGTGCTATCAGGCCACTTTTTGTACCTTCTTTTTGGGGCCACGCTAATTCTCTAAAGGTGTAAGCTCATAATTCTGTGTACCTCCTCCCCAACCCTTGACACAGTGTTTTAAGGACAAAATTGAAGTAAAATATTTTTTAATTGTTTAAAAACAATATCATTGCAAACGTGAACTTACATTTCGGTGAGTAACAATATAAAAAATAACTTTCCTTGTCAATATTCTTAGCCTAAAGTAGGTAAATAAATTTTAAAGCAGACTACAAATTTTAATCAAATTTTCCTGATAGATTTGTTCGCGCTTACAAACTGTACAATTTTGGTTCATGGCAGAATGTTGATTTTAGAGCTGTTAAAACAATTGTAAAGCTTACCAAAACCGTTTTTTATTCAACTTCTTTAATTTTTCAGTTTTTATGGCAATTTTTCGATATTGTCGAGATTTCCTTGGGGGGCACTGCGTGTCCTCACGTGCCCTCGTAAACCCCTAGGAATTATTATTTAGAAAAGTGTGTTAAAATCTCTGTCTTCAATCTACGTCACTTCTACGTCATATCATGTACGTGCTCAGTTAAGACTTCAGTCTTCTTTGAGGTTGCAAGTGGATGTCGATGGGGTGAAGTGAATACTTAACATTTCATAGAATAAAACACTTTATAGAACTCTTTTTGACATTTTCAACTAACTCGTAAAGTGTAGGATTTTTCTGAAAAAGAGGCGGCAAAAGACTCAACATTAATATAATAAGATAAATATCAACTGCCCTTAACATGTCAGCACGCACTCGGCATGTGTAAATTATCAGACAACCTTCGCTCCACACGGAACTGACCTGTGATATGTCGATAATTTACATACATTAACCAATAATTTGGTTTCGTCAAAAAGAGCGCATGACTTCTTATCATAAGTGCATCGGTATAGCGTGTTTATAAAACATTACATAAGTTTATTGACAATACATATATTTACATATGAGTTAAGTTATGTAATTTGTCATAACTATAATAGGCTAGTGGTAATATGCTGGACTTTTCAACATAACGTTTAGTTTCTAACTTCTGACACTCATCTATGATGTTACAAAGTTATATGCGTATCTTACGAGTAAAGACTATAATAACTAAAATGACTAAAAGAATAATACGAATTCGTCTCATTATCCCGTGGTCTCTCTCGTATGTCGTTGAAATGCCGACTTCAAAAGGCTCTATTTAATCAACATTTCATTCAAATTATTTCTAAGTTTGAGTGCTTATGAAGTTAATTATATTTTTTTGGGGTTTTTATTATAAATCGCACGCGAAATTGATTCACACGAGTTCTACTATGATAACAAAACACGTCAATTGGCCATTGTGTTAGTAGGTAAAGGATAACCTACGAGGGCCACCAAATACAATCACTTGTTTTCGTCTATTACGATAAACAATATCTGCTTATCATAGAAAATATTATTGTGGCCTCCAAGAATGTTATCATAGTGTTTTTCAGTAGCTTACAGCGATTTCTAGTTACGTATTTCTACGAGACTTATAACGTACGTATGTTAACTCCGAAATATCCTATTTCAATGCGGACCATAAAACTACTTACTACCACCACAAAGCGCCGACTTTTAAGGTTGCGTACTCTGTATGCTTAAAAAGATATGTTGTCATTGTCTTGCCTGGAAGTTGATGAAATATTATAATGTAGTTGTTGTTTCATTTTATTTTACAAATTTATTAATTTATGTCCGAATATATAATTGAGATAACACTAATCGTAACTAATATTGTATAATCGATCCTTATTCATTGTATTAGTGATTTCTTTGTTGGTGTAACAAATAAATAACTGTCCATAGCTAGCTGTCGTCCCCGTGATGGTCGGAGTACGCTGAATCCAACAGCAGATTCTCCTGCACCTGGCGAACCATCGGTCGGCATGTCACAGACATTTTAGCATTGCATTACAAAGTCCACATTTAAAAGATATATGTGTAATGTAAACCGCTATGCAATTATGCTATTAGTAAATTAATTTGTGGCGGCACTTCACATGTACTTGAGGGATAGAAGAAAGTCACATAGTAGTAATGCAGATAGAAATTTGAAGTATTCTTGCATTACGCGTAACGAACTGTATTCAAAAAATTGCTTTAGCCTAAAAGCTACAAAATATCAATGTCATTAAAATCTGTTAAGTGACTCCCTCGTCATTAATACACAAAATTACGAAAAATATCGAATAATAATTATAAAATAATGGATTCCGTATTTATGTAAATAATTACCAATATACTAAGGTTTTAAAACAATATTTTACAAAAATATTACTAAAGATACAAACACATTTAATTTATTTTCTCCTTATATGTATGTAATTATTATGATTATTTATGATTTATGAAATTATTTATGATTTTTTATGATAAATTTATATTTCTGTTTTGGGTCCGGGTGTGTGTTTATGAAATCCATGACAGCTGAAATCTTAGTGTAGAGTTATGACTTTAGAAATCTTTATTCACATTTTTTTTTTGTATTAAGGGTTTACTTAACGAAACCATTATATTGAAAACATTCCACTATTTCACTATAAACGTAATTTGACAGATGTTCGACTTATGTAATCAGGGAGAAGCCACCGCCGCCCTCATTTTCCGCCATGAGCAAATTTTGTATTTCGCTCGAAGAGCATGCCGGCTTTATTTAAAAGTGAGGCGACCATCTCAGTTCCATCAATTCTATGTACGATTTCAAACGAAATTTCAGTCGTGTTTGAAGTTGTATGTGGATGTCCATGGGTGGCAGCGATGCTTAAAATGGGACAGCCTACATACTCATTAACTATTCTTCCCAAACAAAAAAGAGATTTAAAAATGTTTGATAAGAAACGTTTATTTTCAAGTTTTTTTTAATCGACTTTTGCTATCGGCGATTTAACTTCAAAACTGCAATAAAGTGGTCAGTTCAGTCAACGGTGATCTTGACATTACGATAAGATTTTTTTAAATCAACGTTATTTTTATTAATTTATCTTGGTTAGTTTTACTCTTAAAATAGTTTTGTAAGTAAATAAATCTAGCAACTCTAAAATTTTTAAGTATTTGTTTTACTTGGCTTAAAAACCTTTTATTCTATGATATCTGAATCCCAAAAAATACAAACAATTTGTCCCACTTTTGATTGACACTGCTGTGCAAGAGAACCGATTCATATCTTGCGCAGAGAATTGCGATCGCTATTTAGGACTAGAATACGATCAGTGTTCTTGGCACCATACTGGATAAGGACCGTAGTTTGTTCTGATTAGACATTTATTATAATTAGTTTTATGGTAATCAAAGTTACATTTAGTTAAATTAATAATGTACATGTAGCTATATTGTGTAAAGATTTTGAGTGATAATAACGAAAATGGTCAAATTATCTAATAAGTTGCAATAACGCTGCATCCGTTGATAGAGCAACACAGAGGAAATTCATGCATTCAACAAAACACCCAACCATTTGTAAATTCAACTTTATTCCTTGTACACGAAAGCTTGATTTCAATGAATCTGTCACAAAATATGAAACAATTTATAATGCTTTCTGATAGATAACTTGATTTGTTGCAGAAGAATATTCCATTGATAATTTTCGGGCAACGACCCATATTACACGCGCTTTATATAAATACATTATTAGATAGATAATAGGAACATTATGTAACACGTGCTTTCAAAATATGGCGCCTGGTAGACGGATTAGCTAACTTTATCAATTTTGTATTTTCCCGCGTCATTGTTTACTTAAACACTTGTAAATACATACATATATAGAACGACAAGCATCTACAAAGCTCTGTAATTTAATAAGATTATCTTATGCTCTGAAGCAGTATTATTAACAACACAACACCTGAAATTTAAAATGTGCGTGTGTGCATTCGTTTGTTTTTTGTGTGCCCATGTGTATTCGTGTGCGTGTGCTTCGGCTAATGTGCGTTTTCAAGGTTTTTTTTTTATTTTAATAAATTGATTCACATGTTTATATTTTCTTAAACTAAAACGGGGTTTCAGCTTCACGGTATAATTAGGTATGGTTCCACAACCATGAATGAATGAATGAATGAATGAATGAATGATTTATTTACTTTCTCAATAGATCTTATATATTAAATGAAAAGTTACAATATACGTAGTGTGTATGTTTGAGCGCGCGCGCGCGCACTCATGTCTGTGTGTGTGGGTGTGTGTGCATACCATGGGTATGGTTCCAACTACTCGCACCGTATAAGTTTTACCACCTTGCAACATAGAAAGAATAAAGAACAATATCTTTAACAAAGTATCAAAATCTAACCAAAAACCAATAATTAAATTTAAAATTAATAATGGAGTGTAGATTACGCAATATCACGTTAATTTACATAAGACATCCAAGTTCACTATCACATCTATTTTTCGCAACCAGAACTATGTCACTAGGTTGATAGTGTATCGTTGTTTTGTAGTGTATTCTAATTAGCGAAAATAAACATAGAACAACTTTACACTATAATTGGTATCCGGTTGTATCTTACAGTCAAAGTCCACTTATATATCTCTTAGCAAAAAATCACAACCTTTGCCGTTTTGATAACAATTGTCATTATTTGTTAAAAGTGTGTAATTTGTACATAAATGTTTAATTAGATATTATGTACCAAATATATAATCGTATTCGTGATCCTCATGCGTCTGGGACGTGATCGCCCTGCTCGCTGACCTCAATTGGTCCTTAAGTGGACCTTGAATTACTTGGGTCAAAACCCTTTTATAACGTACTTGTCGTAACATATGATTTTAAACCGCGAAATTAGCATATTTTACTATGTAACGGGTACTCACAATTAACGTTTTTTTACGATTGCATAGATCGTATTACTAATCAATTAATACTGGTTGTACCCACAAGTCTTCCGTTTAAATTTTAAGGACAGGAACATTTAAAAAAATATATATCATTCGTAGATGTTGCCTCAGCCTGAGTGGTACAAAATAGAATAATTTTGACAATTTTTACGTGGTTTCATGTGATGCGTTAAAAAAGATTGACAATAATTTACTGTTTTTTTTCAATATTACAAGTATTTTTTGTCTCAATACATTTTACCTTACACACTTCCTACGAATTACAAAATGAAGATATGCCGTAGACAGAGTCAATAAATTAATTTTAAACCTGAGATAAGTCAAATAATTGCTCATAATCAAATTCTAATCATTTTAATTTTTTTAACATAGTGACAAAATGAAGACGGCACTAATCAAGTAGAAACGGTTTAGAATATTTAAAAAAAATACAAAATTGCCACAGCCAAATTTAGCCAGATTATTTTACAACGGAGTCGTCTTGATTGGTCGAATAGAAAAATAAAAGTTTAAGTCACCAATCTAATATACCTAACACTAGATCACGTTACATTTCGCTAACTCATCTTTTTTATTCGTCGTCATTATATTTGTTATTGTTGTTCCTTTTAAAAATAAACATTGAAATGATATATATCTAGAAAATGTACGGCTATAACCCGTTTATTAAAAATAAATAATAGTTAAAAAAAATTGCAGTGTTGCAGAGTAAAAAAAAGCGTGGGATGCTTTTTCAGTGGTCTAATGACACCATGCACCCTGGGCTTTTTTACATTACATTTTTTTTCTTATTAATTCCTATTTTTAGTTGTTTTTGTTATAAAATCGTGTTTTTCAGTTTTTTTAATTATTATTTATTTTTCTTTTTTTATATTATTGCATTGTCATCGGTCCTTGATACGTGTGCAAAATTACAAATTAATCAGACTTCTGGAAATTGGTGAAAATTATGCTCAAAAAACCCGTTACATACACACATACAACCCAACTTAATAAAAGCGTGTTAAAAATATTTATTTATTAGATTTGGTCAGATGTCGAAGGACACGGGCAAAGTTACGTAGCACAACTATGCACGGCCATAGATAGTGATGTGCTACGAATTAAACTACGTTTTAAATAGAGTACAACGAGTAAATAATTGGCGCCAAGTACTCCCTCTAATGATTTTTTGTGGAATTGTTATCACCAGTAGATATGAATAGTAATATTGGACAATGTTTCGGTTTATTGTAGTCTTTAATTTGTTACACGTTCCAATTCGGTTGCGTAACCCTTCCGTTTTTTATGCTCCATTATCATGTTACAGTGAAAGTCTTGTCAAAATAATTTAAAAAATAGTACAATGCGAGAACGACGATTAAATTGAGGAAAATGGGATTGTTTTAATTTAAATCACATTATATTTTAATATTATATGTATTATAACTTTGATTTGCATATAATACGTACTGTGTTAATAATATCTCAAATGTTCATCCGTTTTAGTACAGAAAACATAGTGCCAACAACAACAAAATAGTAATTTTATTATACTACTACTACTATACGGTTCGACGAGGAAGGTACCACAGCCACATCCATTGTTAACATGAAGCTCACTTGTTTTAGTAGAATGGTATAGTTCTCGACTCAGTTACAAATGAAATGACCACTTTAGTCCTCAGGAATAGCAACGCATCTGTCATCGACTTCAAATGGGACTCTGGTTCTTTATGAAGTTGGCTACCCATATCCATGCACGGCAGTGGTCACTTACAATCAGCTCGACAGCATATTCGTAATCTACTACCATTTAATAAAAATACAAAGGGAAGTACTTTTACAAAACTTTCAAAACATCCGAGTGCACACAAAAAGACTAGTAAGTCAATTAGGTTATACTAATTTGGAGTTTGCTGAACCGCAACAGAAATGTACATTTCGCAGCTTATTCACGTGATCGTCGACTATTAAAAGTCTGCGAAATGTTTGATGTAAAGCAATTTGAGTTTCCGTCCGTCCATCAGCTTCAACAACAAAAAACAATTTTTATTTTACTTTATTAATTACTACTGTTTAAATTTTTGCCTGAACTTGATGCACAAATTAATTAAATATTTAATTGTAAGTAATTTTTCAGATTAATAAATCCAAGTACCTGATATGAAACGTTCGTAGAATACACAATGACATATTTAAAACATAATTATATCATTTGGTACAAAAATAACGAATTTCGTTGCTATGCAGGCATGCACTTACTCGTAGTTTCGTAGCCATGTACATGCTTATTATAAATTAATTCTAACTTTATTATTGACAAAATCTACAACCCTTTGAGTTCTCTACGTAATGTTCTCAAAGGTATACTAAGTCTAGGATTCATTGGATAGGAAAACTATGAGTTAATAGAAAAGGAATGTTGTTCTAATATAAGAAGTTTACTAACAATCATAGGATAAATACGATTTTTCCTTGATCGTAGTTAAACATTCTAAATATATGATTTTTCCCGTTGCCTAAAATTACGTCTAAGTTACATACAATAACGATTGTAATTCGACGTATTCGGCGTATCTTTCCTCTGATTTGAAACGGCCGCGGAAGTTTTCCGTGACAAAATGTTGCGTGTGAACTATTGAACTGTGGACTTTGGTAGCTCTGAACACGGCGAGGCCCGCTGATTCTCCTACGAAGCAGTTATGAGCAGAATACACAATAATTTATAACATTAACAAATTGATAATGACTTTAACGTAACTCAGAATATCCCATGCTCTATTAATTTTATTAATTGACAAATGAAACTATATAAAAAAGTGTAAATCTTAGCAGATACCAGGCAAACTATTAAAAAAATCAATCAGGTAAATATATACGTGGTAGAGCTATTCAACCAGGAAGGTACCAACTTCTGATCTTATTATTTGATTCCTTCTTCCGATAACACTTACAAGGGAGGCGATCACATTATTCCTCACGTGTAGTAACACGTGTGACTACAGTATAATTTCAGATTGGATGCAGATACCTATGGGCTGCAAAAACCATTTAGCATCAGATGACCTGCCTCTGGTATTCTTCTCACAAAACGAAACTAGAAGCTCTATATACTAAAATAACACTTCCATAAATATGAAATATTTTGTTATTTTCAAAATCTATTATTTTTTGTAATATATGTGGTGATGTACACATGTATAATTAATTTAATCATTTTCTGTCAGTTGGGTCAATCAAAAAAAATTTAGCAAACCGAATACAAATATTTTTTAATTGCAATAGTCAGCCATGTTTGTGCTCCCCCGGTAAAACCCTGCCCAAACTTCCAAATTAAGGAAGTCCCCTTTTGAATTGGAAAGTTTTTGACAGACTTAAAGGACCAGCAAAGGAAACTTTTCCGTCGAGCTCATAACAAATTCCGTTCATTCCCTATTCAGTTCAGTCACTCTTTTTGGATACGTTGTTACAGTCATCGTTACTCGCAATATCGTTGCGTGCAATAAGCGCCTTCCGTGCTTTTGGTACCCGCTTTTTATGTTTTGGAAAATTGGGAAATCAATTGCAATTCGGCAATACGATTTTTCATGAATTTGTTGCGCATAAGTCTAAACTGACTTATGCGCAACAAATTCATGAAAATCAACAATATTTTAAAATAGGAGACATATTTTTTTCGGTTTAAGAAGAGTCGAGTACTAATACGCTTATTAAATGTAACCTAAATAAACATATATATACTACATGTATATGTAGACTACATGTTCGATGCCTTTCTAAAACTTTTAATTAAATTCTTTTTTAAATTCAATTTTATAATTTGTTGGGTTCAAACTGAAAATTTAAATCTTCTCTTGCCTCCTGTGTAGGATGAAATGTAGATTTTGTTACAGAATTAAAAGTCCCCTGACTTCCATAAAAAAATCTTGAAAGGGGCACCTCAAGACTTTTAAGCTTTAGAAGGTATAAACGACAAATAAGCCTAGTATGTACTATTAGGAACATGCAGTTATTTTCAACTCGCAAATATTTAGATAGATAGAGATATACTTGTTTTTTATGAAGTAATTATAACTTATCAACATTAATAAATATTTTGTCATTTTTAATAAATTTTTTGTTACTGTTTTGTTGTAAATATTCTAATTGGATCACTCAAGAGATAAAGTTATTACATCAGTTAAAAAAATCATATTTCATAGAATGTATATAGGTAATTGGATCTCATATGATTAGACCCAAATTAATGTTTTTTTTTTTGTAGTGAAATTTATTTTACATTCAGTCATAAAATCTGATAATTTATAACTATACCAGCAAAAATCAAGTAACTAAGAAATATCTTAAGCAGAGCCTATATTCATTTACTGTTAAGAACAAAGTTTATTCCAAGTAAACACATATAACATGTGAGATAATTCAACTCGGGTGAAACCCGCTCGCAGTTAATGCCCATCAATAATCATGCACACATTTACAGTACTTTACCTTACCAGTTACTTGTTTATGTTTAGGTGATCATAAACATAAACAAGTAACTGGTAAGTTCTTCGCTTTTATATTAAAAGGACAGAGAACGATCAGGTAGGTATCACCGCCGCTCTCATAATCAACTGTAAAGCATTACTTGTTTTTCGGTTGGAGAGATGCGGTTGCCGGCTACATTTTGAAGCGAGGCGACCATCTCAGTTTTCAGGAGTAACAGCGTATCTACGTTCGAACTCAGGATTTCGCATGTTTATTGTTGTACGTGAATGTCTGTGGACTACGACTACTTAACATCAGGTGGTTTGCATGCTCGTTTGCTACTCTTCTTATTTAAAACATGTCAGTGTTCCCCTTCCAATCTTACGAGCATGATTGCATAGCAAAATGATATTTGGAATACAAGAAATTTGTATAGCAAGATTGAAAACATTATTAAATGGCGAATGCAAACGAACTGATTGCATGTTCAACGGGTTTCACATAGAATTCAATTTTGCAGTATACAAAAAATTGGTTAACAGATTATTACTGTTTTGTGACTGAAGTAAAGAATTGAAAGTTGTAATAACAATTAGATTCTTATATTGCTTATTATAGGTTACAAATTCAGGTACTATATACGATTTTAGGTTCTACGATGACTTACCGGCATGTCTTCCCTCGTGTGCCCGCGTATTCCGCCCTCCGCACCCGCCGCCCTACTGCCGCGAGTTACGAACCTCCACTGTGCCAGCTCACCACCTGGCCCCATCTGAAGCCTCCTCGCGTGACCAACGCTATCATCCCCTCGGAATGCAATTTCAAATTCTGGTTCAACAAAAGTAGAGTTCCAATTCGCTTGAACCTCTCCATCGTGATTTGCATTCGAATTTGATGTGTCTTTGACATCCACACTAGTTACAATAATCGTCGGCACTTCTTTACAAATGTCGCCTTTATTTGTATCAACAACAGGGTATACATTAGCTGGACTTTTATCACCAAATTTGTCTTTTAGTGATTCAATAATAGCTCTTCTTGCTTGTTCATATCTAGCTTTCGATTGTCTTTCTCGCCACTTTTTAAGTACAACGTCCTTCGGAGTACTCGTTTCCGGTTTAAGTTTTACCTCTTTGTCTTCGATAATTTTATTTCCTATATTTATGTTGCTTGAATTATCATTGACATCGAAAGTTTTGAACAGTTCCGTATCTTCGATTTCTTCATTTTTATCTTTACTTATTTGCTCATGATCTGACACAGGAACTACAATATCTGAAACATTACTTTGCTCTAAGAGATCCCACCATCTGACTCCTACTTCATTAATAGGTGCTCTTGATCTTGCTTTAAGAACAGGATTCACTTCGCCTGACATTTGGGAACATTTCATAGCCCTGAAAATTTAATTTATAAGAAATAATATATAACACTAAATTCAATTAATTAAATTCTTAAAATTTAATTTAATTCTTAAAACTAAACGCGTGAAAAAATCTTCGTTTAATAAATATATTTCCATCCATAAACATCTGTAAATAACTTTATATAGAATAGTAGTTCCAACAAAAGTTAACAACAGTTGAATTGCTACTCCTAAGATTGTCGTTTTATACGTAAGTGAGCTGGTAATTATACCTTTTCAGCAAAACATAAGGTTTACTGTGATGAATTGAACTTTAGAGTAGAAGTATGTATAGTTAATTTATAATGTTTCGAAGTATAATTACCATAAGAATATTTTTAAAACAAATTCCACACACACCTTCTACGAAGATACAGGAAAAACTGATTGCAGAAAATACGAATGACCTACTAAGCCTATTGAAACTGCAAGTCAGTAATACAATTTTCACACTATCGTCTCTATTTGTCCCATTCTTACGCACCAGGAAAGAAGAGTTTATAAGATATTGTAATGTAATGATTCAGCAAAAGAACATAGTCTATTGTGCTCATGTTATTAATGATTTGATACCTCACTAGGTTAGTGTGTTAACAGAAAATTTACACTCTTCTATGAATTTCGTACTTTTTGATATTCTAATTTTGTATCAAACCAGACAGAGCAAAAATTGTAAAGAAATAAAAAAAAACTAAAACTGCAAGTATATACATTAACAGTTTGTTTTTTTTTTATTTCAAGAGTAACAAACGAGCGTGCAGGTCACATGACATGCTGGCAGTGCCAGATTTGATTCCCGGGCAGGCATATATCTAAATAATGAATTTACATTTTTACTTTGAGTCTTGGTTATCTTTGTTTGTATCTATGACACCGACAACATAGATTATCTTGGTTTGCGGTTAGGAATGTAAACATAATTTATTCACTGTATTCAAGAAAACGAAAATAAGGAAGGATTTAAAATAGAAAATTTACCATATAACTATATACCATCATATGTCAGAATTCCACGGTTGTTCTGTACACGTTACGTAAACCAATTTGGTAATATCTTTCTAAAAATTATACTATTATTACCTTTATAAAGCTGCACTGTATTGTATTGTATTAATGACAGATTTGAAAATAGTGCCAACAATTCTTTCCGATTTTTTTTTCACGTTCAACTTTAGTCAACAGGGTGGTAAAGGCCGATGATAAAATGATCTTACATTATATATTTACAGCGTATACGTACTTAAATACCTAATAATAAAATGTAATATTTGAATTATTTTTACAAGGTGATAGAACTTATACGATTCGACCGGGTAAGTACCACTGCCACACTCATTTCTAGCGTGAATGTCACTTGTGTTTCGGTAGAAAGATGTGGTTGTGGTATCATTGATAAATGAGTTGATCATCTTATTCATCAGGAGTAGCAATCCATCTTTGATCGACCTCATGCGGGACTCTTATTCTTTATGGAGTCGGATACTGATGGACCGCAGTGACCACGGGCTGCATAGTCGTTTGTTACTTATATTAAAAAGAAACTTAATGATACCTCCTGAAAAATTATCGGTCCATTTAAATAAACTTTAAAATATGCTGAGTAAAATTACTCAGCATATCTATTCCTTATTTTAGATAGCAAAAGCTAGTAACCTAATCATGTTTGTTATATTTTAATTATAAAATAAATAATAAGTATATAAGCACAAA